>PRKT01000100.1:941720-963923 GCA_003671525.1 Saccostrea glomerata | reverse complement strand
TTAATACCTGTTGCCAGAGATTAAATGAGTTTAAAGATAACTGACTTCGTGGCGCAACGGTAGATATTATAAAATAATGCAATATCAAGACTTCGTGGCGCAACGGTAGCGCGTCTGACTCCAGATCAGAAGGTTGCGTGTTCGAATAACGTCGGGGTCAATAATATTTTTTTCATATTTGGGAAAATCTTAATAATATCGAATGACCGTGCAATACCATCACTTTTCTATTGCAATTAAGTTTCCCTCATTTCGACTCTTCATCTTACAAGCAAACAATATTTGGATGCAATATGTTCAAATATTTTCCTTTTTACTAATCGATTAGATAAGGGTCCTCCACACCTCAAGACCAAACATTAAAAATAATAAACTATAAGGGAAATTCTATAAAGCTATATTTATGCCTACAGACAATAAAATATGCTTCAATAAGTCCATTAATTTTGTAATCCATTTTAAAGGTAGGAGGATCAAATTTCAATAACTTCAGAAAAATAATTCGATCCCGAAAATCTTTTTTCAAATTCTTTTATAATGCAAGAGGTATTTTGAATTAAAGATATATGCATAAGGTAACAAAATGAACATGTGTGTTTATCCATGTTTACAATCTAAAATAAATATTTCTTACCTAATGCCAGTGATATTGAAGGGATAATCTGAGATTATATAAAATGTTTGTTATGTGACTTCGTGGCGCAACGGTAGCGCGTCTGACTCCAGTTCAGAAGGTTACGTGTTCGAATCACATCGGAGTCAATTTTTTTTTTTTTTTTAGGAAATCTGAATTAACTCATATATGACAATTGCTGATTTAGTTGTTATCTTGAGTTGTCACTTGGAAACAGGTTTTAGGTCACAAATTAAGAAATGGAAGCAGGGATTGGAGTTGCTTGTTAAAATACATCGAGGTCATCATCCAACATAAGACCTCTTCTTTGAACTTCTTGTGTTGAGTCCTGTTTAATCAGATCTTAAAACTTTAATAATACCAGAAGAATGATCGAGGCCTTTAATTATGATGCAACATGCAATTTGATAATGATTTTAATTTATATATAAAAAAGAAAGAAAATATTTAACTTGAATATAAAGCAATGTCTTGCTATAAACCAGTCTTCATCTTGAACCATTCTTTTTATCGATGACTGTAAATTAATTTTTAATTCTTCCTGTATTCTGCATCTATCTTGAATTTCCATATTTTTCTGAATTGTGACAATTAATCTTTCGAAGGTATTTTATGTCGACAAAACGTGTGCTTAATGATTCTTTCTATTGAGTTTGAAATGTTTCTAAAAATATCTTATTTGTTTGTCCCCTTTATGGTTTGAATCTTAACTGTTTTTGCTGAGTTTTATTATTACATGAATCAAGAATTCCTTTTTTAGTAATATATTGAGTTTTTCAACATGTTACTTTTCTTTATGTTACCCAATTTGATTTTCCATTTCCATTTCTCTCTCCGGGTTGATACCTACGATATCTTGTATATTTCTATACTTGTCCTTTTATGTACGAGTATCTTTTTCGTTGGTGTTCTTGATTTCGTTCTTTATAAATGCATTTTTTGGTTTCTCTAGGTCCATTATCTCACAGAATTGTTCCCATTTCTCCATGTCTTCCTCCTATGTTTGAAGTATTTGATATTTGTCCCTTACTCTAACAGCTTGTCTTCCTTCTCCTTCTTTGTGATGTAAAAAGTTCTTCACTCCAGTTGATATTAACTTTTTCTGCAACCATAGCTCTTTCTTTTCATGTCTTCTTTGACATTTTTCTTGACTTCTCTTGCTTTACATTGTGTTCTTGATATCTTTATTTGTTGTTGTTGTTGTTCTGTATGATTTTAAGCTTTCCATTTCTTTTCCTTTAGAACATCTCTCTCTCCATATTTCATCTCTGATCTATGATTCACTTCGTTTCTTTATCTTTCTTGTGATGTCCTTTATAGATCCCTTGTATGTCCGCGATATTTCTCGTAATCCCGCTTTACTTCCCTTGAATTTTGTGACACCTGAACAGAAACCTGTACTTGACCTCAACAGTGGTTAGAGCGTCTGCTCTAGAGTAGCAAAGTAAGGAGTTGATCCTTACGTCGCGGTTTCGAATCCTACTGTGGGACGTGGAGACCGGTCCTTTGGATATGATCTATAAACCGAGGTCCCGTGTCGCAGTAGGTACTGGCATAAAAAGATCCCTCGCTGCCCAATGGTTCTGAGTGCCGAGTACAGGACAAACTTTGCAGCTCTCCACGCACGGCACCGGTAAGTGGTGGCGTCTTCATATGAGTGAAAAATTCTCTAGAGGGACGTTTAATAATAATCAATCAATCAACATTGAATCTTTGTCTGCTTTCATCATTGTCTATCTTTATGACATAATTTAGAGACCTTGAATAAAAAATGTGTTGTTGGTTTTTAACTTACGTTTTATTTTTAATTCATTGTTCAAACCACGCGTAGGCCTCATTTCTCCTTTTGCTTAACCCACTACGTGCACATATACTTTTTTAGCAAAAGAAGAAATGACTAATAAAAATGTTAGTAAATAAATATGTCAATACTTTTTTATTTACTTTGAGTCAAAAAATGAGATCTTTTTTTTATTAGACTGAACATATCGATGACTTCTTACGAACTGATGTATCGATTAAGTCTAATAATTCTTGCACTAGGATGTTTGTTCTTGGGGGACATTTTATGTAATTATATGCATTCTTTAAAATACTTATGATTTTATCTAATTAAAGATCTGCTTTTGATATTTTCCCAGTTTTGGTTTGTATCTACTTGCACTTTGCAGATGAGACGAGTCATGCAGTCCTAATCGATTGCATGCTTTTTATCTTAAAAAAAGTATGAAAAAGCGATCCTCGTTTATTATAAATAAAGGTGTGATTTGTTTGATGCTGGTGTCTCCTTCATGTATATTATATTCATCATATTTGATTCATTATTTCCTTTTAAGCATTTTTTCATATATATTTAACATTTTTACATAATATTTACTGCAAAATAATCCCAAAGATTGGCTAACATGAAACTTTGCCCTTGATCATATAATTAAGAGCAAAGCAAACTTTTAGTCCATGAGAAGATGACCTTTTCTGTAATGTTAATGTCACAAATCCTTTCTCTTTTTGTCAATTCTTCCCGTCCTATTTTTTGCATGGAATCAGTCCAATAATACAATCCTTCAATTACTCCTATTTTTTCCTCATTCATTTTATTTATGGGTAGCAATGAGGACCCATTCTTATTTGTAGAGAATTCAAGAAAAGCTTCTTTTAGATAACTATAATTTGATTTATGAACATATGCAGTATATAACGTAAAGATAATGAGAAATAATTGTATATTTTAGTGTCAGAAGTCTTCAAGTTTTCGAATCTGAACAATATAATGGGGCAGGCCCATGTTATAAGATACATAAGGTTGAGAATGAACTTGTTCCCCTTATGTTGTAAATCAGTAAAGTACAGTTTCGTACCTGTTGCCAGTAGTATTCACAAAGGATATTATAACATGATGCAATATCATGACTTCGTGGCGCAACGGTAGCGCGTCTGACTCCAGATCAGAAGGTTGCGTGTTCGAATCACGTCGAGGTCAAGTGGTATCTTTTTATTACTGAGTATTTAAAAAATCTTCTTTTTTATATTTTGGAAAATTTTGAAATAACTAAGTGATTAACTTATTTTCGAACTTTTACTCAGTTAAACTATACCTTTCCATTTTTAATGATCAGTAGCACACTAAACTTTTTACACGTTTTTTAATGTAGAGAAATGATTAAGTTTGACTTAGTTAAACCTTACCTTTACCCTATGTGTTTTTAATGAATAGCATACAAAACTTCTAGACAATTAGTAAATGACCTTGTCACTATTTTTTATGACACATTTTTACTTTTTACTTTTCCAGGTTTGAACTAGCGACATTTTTATACCTTTGATATGGTTGCCTTCTTTTTTATATGGAATTGTTTAAAATAACTCGTGATTTTCAATTTCTGAATTTCTGATGGACAAAATTTACCAAGATCAATAAAAAAAAATCTTTAATAATGTTCTAAAATGGAATACAAATACATGTACATTTATTTCCTCTGTGTGCTCTAGTATTATTATATGTAAATATTGTTAATTATAAACTATAAGGAAAGTCCTGAAACTTCAATGAGGCTAAGGTATGCTCCAATAAATAGTAAATATCCTTCATTTTATTGTCGTTATGTTGACCTCGTTAGCAAATATAATTTATCATTGAATTGTATGATGGCTGACTTGTTTCATACAAATTGGTAAGTTTTTATATTATACTGAATTTGACAACGGATAATTCAGTCAACCAGATAAATACATAGGAATCACCATTGGTGTGAGCGGTCAACAAGGGGTTCTTACTCTTCCTTGGCACCTGATTCAACCTCTGGAATTTCCTCTTTACAGTTTTTTTTAATCAACCACTTGTTTATTTTTTCTTTTTTCATATAATTAACTTATTTCGCAATCCTCTTTACAGTTTTTTTTAATCAACCACTGTTGCTTATTTTTATCTTTTTTCATATAATAAACTTATTTCGCAATTTATTTTTTTTGACTAGCAGGGAGGATATTACATTATCAGATAGGTAAGGTGAGTAAACGGATATTACCCAATTTCTTCTGAGATTTTTTTTTTAACTCTGAGCAATTATGATCAGGTTAGAAGTAGTTCAATCTATGGTTTACAACAATGTGAATACACGTTTATAGATCGATAAAATACGTCTTACCTGTTGCCAGAGATTAAATGATGTGAGGAATATCTGACTTCGTGGCGCAACGGTAGCGCGTCTGACTCCAGATCAGAAGGTTGCGTGTTCGAATCACGTCGGGGTCAATAATATTTTTTCATATTTCGGAAAATCTTAATAATATGACCGTGCAATGCCATCAATTTTCTATTGCAATTAAGTTTCCCTCCCTTCGACTCTTCATCTTACAAACAAACAATATTTTGATGCAATATGTTCAGATGTTTTCCTTTTCATATATTCGATCAATGCATACTATCTTTGCAAGATATATAACTGTATTCAGCGGCAGCTCACACATATTGGTCCGACCAAAATAATTCCATCATGATAAGTAGATACAACATTATTGTTCATGATAAGAGTATTTAGTTGTGTATGTCATACGTTAAAGAAATCAAAAATAACGTCAAAATATCATTAGAAAGTCACTTTCCCCCCGAAATGCAAATAAAAAATATCAATATTCCTACGCTCGCTCCCTCCTCAGCCTTTTTTTTTTTCATGTTTGATAACAGAGAATAATTAGGTCATTCTTCGATTCATATCTTTTCACCGATGAATTGATAATACTATATCAACAATTGTATTAAGTACATGTTTATAGTCCGTTAATTATCATACAATTTGTTCTTAAAGAAAAAATTAATCATTCTGTGTGTGTGTATTATTAAATGACGGAATTTTCAATCCCTGGCCTGCTCGTGTGTACACTTTGTAAACTGTAGGGTATGTGTGGCAAAACGAGAACTGCATGGGTTGGAGATTCGGGTTCGTGTTGAAGTTCAGCATACCATTATATATAGAACTTGAATAATGTAAGTAATTTCTGCGACAAATACATTAGTATATTTCAGTTATTTTCAAAACAAAAAAGGTTTTCCATGTTTTCAGTTTAGAATTTTCCGACCCGGTCCTGATTTTCCCAACCCGGCCATTTTAAACACAAGTTGTTGCAGATGCAAATGTTAGAACAAACTATATAAAGTTCAACAGGGATTGTATAATTTTTATTAATCAGAATTCGTATTTATATGATCTAATTAAGAAAAGAAAAGTTTTGTCTGACACCGTAACTTCTCGGCAAAACAAAACGTGTTTCTCCGAGCTCGCTGGATGCGTGTGACAGCTCCATTGCACGTGTGTAGACCAAGGCCACAGGTACATGTAGGCCTATGTGTACTGTTTGTTAGGAGACTGGGTGACCGTAATGCTATGGAATCACGAAATTTACAACAGTTCCATAATTAGACAGTGCAGTTTTTTTTTATTAACGTCATTATAAACACTGTTAAACATATTAAATCTAACAGTCGAATATCTTTGGATATGGGGTAACCCATATCTATTCTTGTTACTAATCGATTAAGTAAGGGTCCTCCACATCTCAAGACTAACCATTAACAATAATATACTATAAGGAAAATATCACTATGCTATATTTACGCCCCACAGACATAAGATATGTTTCAATAAGTCCATTTAATTTGTAATCCATTTTTAGGGTAGGAAGATCAAATTTTAAAAACTCCAGAAAAATAATTTCTGAAAATGTTTTCAAATTCTTTAACAATGCAAGAGGTGTTTTGAATTTAAGATAAATGCATAAGATAACTTTATGAACATGCGTGTTTATCCATGTTTACAATTTAAAAAAAAATACTTCTTACCTGTTGCCAGTGATATCAAAGGTATAATCTGAGATTGTATAAGATTAAAGTTATGTGGCTTCGTGGCGCAACGGTAGCGCGTCTAACTCCAGATCAGGAGGTTGCGTGTTCGAATAACGTCGAGATCAATTTGTTTTTTATCTATTTTATTTTTTTCTTTTAGAAAATCTGAATTAACTCATATATACGACAATTGCTGAATAAGTTGTTATCTTAAGGTACAGTATGTCACTGGTGAAATTGTTTAATCAAGGATTTTTTAAGAAGTATATTTTGGATAAGTACTCATAAAGTATGATTCAAAATCGCAGAGAAAATGGGATGTCAGTGTGCATCTAACTGATCTATGGTACAATTAAGTTGACCTTTTTACACTTAAATTTTATTTTTTGGTTTATTACTTCATCCCTCATTGTTCCATGGCAATAAATTTAATCTTATTTTACGTAAAATAGTTTGAATATTATTTATCATTGAACAAATCTTGCAAATTAATGCGCGTTAATTATTGTGTGACCTTTTTGCACTAAAAAGTAACATATTTTGGGTATTAAAAAACTAAATAGGCAATCAAATATTTTCGAATATCAAGCTTTTTACGATTTAAGTGCTGATCAGTCACAAGTATCGAGTAGTTTAAAATAATGAAAGAAAAAGATGGGGTCAGTGATGTTTATTTTGAAATATTGGTCAAAATATCTTATTTTCAGGCAAAAAATGGTGTAAATTTAATCTTGACTTCTTTAATATATCTTCATATTTTGGCAAAGTTTGCTGAGGGAAGGTGTAAAACTTGATCGAAAAATATAACTTAAGACCTATTTTACACATTCCTAGCAATATCATAACGGGAAATATTCTCCGAGTAAAAGTATGTGAGGCTAAAGTTTCAAGACATTAAATTTAATAAATGTGCAGATTTGCAGAAATTTCTTCTAAATATCCTTCCACTACATGAAATAGTCCCTCATAAATCTTGCTTCTTTGTAGATTTTTGAGCATTTTTTTGCGATGAATGTTAAAAAATTTACATTGTTGAATTTAAATATTTTAATAAAATATTTTTGAATTTAAAAAAATATTTTTGGAGTAAGAGGTTCTGCGTGAACTTTTCTCAAAAGCTGACGAGTGACATACCTTAAGTTGTCACTTGGAAAGAGGTATTTAGGTCACAAATCCAAAAAATGGAAGCAGCGTTTGAACACGTCGAGGTCATCATTTAAAATAAGGCCTATTCTTTGAACTTCTTGTGCTGTGTCCTGTTTAATCAGATATTAAAACTTAAGTAGTACCAGAAGAATGATATAGGTCTTCTTATAATGATGCAATATAATAATGATTTTGTTAAATTAAATAAAAAAAGTATTTAACTTAGATATCAAGCAATGTCTTGCTATTAACTTGTCTTCATCTTGGACCCTTCTTTTTATCGACGATTGCATCATTGTGCATATCACGATAAATTTTTAATAATTCATGTTTTCTTCCACTGCAATGATCTTGAATTTCTATATTTCTTTGAATTGTGACATTTAACCTGTCGAAGTTTTTTTAAACGTGTGCTTAATGGCTCTTTCTATTGAGTGTGAAATGTTTCTTTAAAAAAAAATTCTGTTTTGTTTGTCTCCTTTATGGTCTAAATCTTAACTGTTTTTGCTGAGTTTCATTCCTATACATGAATCAAGTATTCCTTTTTTCATCGGTATGTTAAGCATTTTCATTAGTAATCGTATCGAGTTTTTCAACGTGCTACTTTTCTTTATGACACCACTTTTGAATGGTTTTTTTTTAATTCTCTCCTTCCATTTCTCTGTCCGGGTTAATTCCGACCATATCTGGTATATTTCTATATTTGTCTTGTTATGTACGAGCATCTTCCTTTTCGTTGATGTTCTTGATTTCGTTCTTTATAAATGGATTTTTTTGGTTTCTATGGGTCCAATATCTCACAGAATTGTTCCCATCTCTCCAAACCTTTCTCCTATGTTTGAGGTATTTGATATTTGTTTCTTACTCCAACAGCTTGTCTTCCTTTCCCTACTTCCTGATGTGAAAAATTCTTCACTCCAGTTGATATTAACTTTTTCTGCAACCATAGCACTTTTCTTCCTTCTCTAGCTTTATATTGTGTTCTTGATATCTTTTTTTGTTGTTGTTGGTCTGTATGATTTTTGTTCCCAGAAGCTTTCCATTTCTTTTCCTTCCGTCCATCTCTCTCCATATTTCATTTCTAATCCATGATTCACTTCGTTTCTTTGTCTGTCATAGTTTCCTTGTAGGTCCGCAATATTTGTCGTAATCCCCCTTTTCTTCACCTGAATTTTGTGACCAACATTCTGTACTTGACATTAACATTGAAGCTTCGCCTGATCTTATCATTGCCAATCTTCTACAAAACAATTCTCCCTATTTACAGTATGCTTCAGTTTTCTAAATCAGTTTTATTCTGATCTTGCTCCTAAAAAAATTATGGCCACTGAACTTATCTGTTCCTCAAATTACTTTTGTTTCTTAGTTGTCCTTGTACCACAATCTTATTCATAATTACGTGATATTGTGACCATCTCTGATTTAAGGGTCATATCCAATTTGTATTGTGGATATCTTTGTGTGGAAATACTGTTCCAGTCACAAAAATATACAATTTGTTCTACAGCAGTCTTTCAGTCTTTCTCCGTTATTCATATTTTTGTCGTTGTTTTTCATTGTTATTTTTTTTTGTTGGTTCTTTGCTGAAATTATTTCATCAAACTTTCTCATTAAAATCTCCCATGACAACTACCATACCGTGCTTATTGACCTTTTTGTTCATTTTTCTCATTTGGTTATAAAGACTCACCTTCCCTCATCTGCCTCATTTGCTGCTGTCTATACCTAAAAGTGTCAGATGCTTGAAAAGGAATAGTGCTTTTATTATTCTATATTGCTAATAGATGTCCATTCTTAAGCAGCGCCTTCTAAACTTTCCTTTTAATTTCTTTAAAGAAAGTCTTAGAATTGTAATCTTAATATATATTATAAACTTTCACAGTTCTTCATATTAATTTCTAGATGTTATTCTTATGGAAAGTAGAGCCAATAATGTTCTGTTGCTCTGAAGGCACTAAGAATCATGATTACCTCAGAGCCTTTTGTTAGATCCAACAGCATTATGGGAAACCCAGGCGGCTCCACCATATCTACATCAGTGCCGGATCCAGGATTTGGTGAAAGGGGGGGCCCAGAAGGCCGGGGGTCTGGGGGCCCTGGTGGGGGCCAAGGGGGCGAAGCCCCCGGAAGCTCCTGGGTTTTGCTAGTTTTTAAAGACATTTTTTGAGCTATTCCAGCTATATTTTTCACATTATAACACAAATAAAAACTAACAAAAAATGATTATTTGCATGTATTTTCAAACAAGAAAAGCAACTATGTATGAACATCAAGAAAGTGGGTATGCCAGTTGAAGTCGTCTAGGATGTTTTGATGCAAAGATGTCAATAACTTTATCGTAATCAAGTTGCAAATCACGATGGATATATAACAACATCAATGAATTAAGGCGATCTTCTGACATAACACTTCGTTTTTTGGTTTTCACATCCTTCAAGCTCGAATGACTTCTTTCCACAGAGGCAGCTGATACTGGCATTAGAAGGAGAAGTCTCAGAATTGTAGAAATGTTTGGGTAGAATTTGGAGTTGGTTTGTTGAATAGTAGATCTGAGATTGTCAGGCAGTGACATAGACAACTCTGGGTTTGACCATTCCCTTTTCCATAACTGAATTTCACTGAAAAATTGTTCTTTGCATGGCAGATCATTTTCAAAATGATCTACAATTGAACGTACTTGCTGATCATCAAGTAAATGCAAGTTTGAAGGAATTAAACTTAGAGCCTTTGATGTAATTGCATTTGCAGTTGAAAAACGAGATTTCAGTTCAGACAGCAGATGGTCAAGGTAAGGGATAAAGACTGATCTACAAAAGTACTGTTCTGGGGTATCTGCTGAAACATTATTTCTTGTTGTTTGTCTGTTGCACATTCTTGGGACTGCTAAGGTTGTAGATACTTTCTTAGCCATAATCTGTGACTCATCCTACACTTCATTAAATGAATGGTCACTGTCTCTTCTTATTTGCTCCAGCTCTTGTATGACAATGTTGACTTTCTGAAAAGCAGATATAATGTCTTGTGTTGGTCCTTGAAGAAGTCCACTCAATGATTTGAGGTATCCCGAAAACTTCAGATATACATGTATTGCAACAATCCACTTCGAACTACAAAGACTTGATAGTAGCCCATTTGACTCTGTGATACTCTTTACATCCCAGCCATTTTTCCCATAAACAATATTTGTTAAACAATCAGTCAGGGCTTCGTATGCATGTGCGATGTTTTGAACAGTTGTGTGCCTTTCAATCCATCGAGTCTCACAAAGTGTTTTTATTGATTTTGATTTTATCTTTTCTCCATCTTCCTTACTTGTTGCATTCACATTATCAACAGATGTTTGAAATGCATGTTGTCTCTTTGGTGAAAATTTGAAAAATAATCCGATTTGTTTGCACGTATCTAACATGATTTGTATTTCTGGTATTCTACAAGATTTTGAAACAGCCAGGTTCAGATCATGATTCATGCAATAATAATATTCTGCTCTTGGAAACAAACGTTTTATCCTGCTGGCGCATCCTTTGTTTGCTCCAGCCATATTCCCAGCACCATCATATGACTGTGAACGACATTTGTTCATATCTAAACCTAAAGAGCTGACAGTTTTAATAATTTGTTCAGACAATGCCTCACCAGTCACACTTTCACATATGACATATTCAACAAATCTTTCCACAGGTACATCATCTTCAAGATATCTTATCACCAATCCTAACTGCTCTTTATTAGACACATCAGAAACTTCGTCAGCTTGAATTCCAAAAAAGTCATTGTACTTTTGATGTTTCACTCTATTGACGATCTCACGCTGCAAATATATTTTTACTGAATCCAAGAGTTCATTTTGCGTAGTTTTAGATGAATATTTGGCATTCTTCGCACATGATTGAAGATGCTCCTTAAGTTCATCTTCTCCTAAGTGACAACAAAGCTTCAATAGTTCTTTCAAATTCCCCAAATTTGTATTGTCGTCACATGTATCATCGTCACGATGGGAACGTAGTGGAATACCCTGCCGACCACAGAATTCGACACACTTGAGGATAGAAGTTAAGATTTTTCGATTTTTTGCAACCTGAATTTGCAATTTAGTGTCTAAAATATTGTCAATTCGACACGATGAATTTTTGTAAGTTTGAAGAAAATGACGCATTACATCTGCAGACGATTTGTGATAGTGACATTGAGAATGATTCTTCAAATCTGCCACAGCATCCTTCCAATTACGATATGGCTCAGTAATTAACTGCTTAGATCGCAAGCCTTCTTTTGGGAAGAAAACGCAAGCTAAACAGTAGATGCCATCATCTATTGTTGAGTATGAAATGAAATCAAATTGCTGAAACCATTGATGCTGACAAGACCTCAATCGAAATCCACTTTTCTTTTTTTTGTCGACATATTTTTTTGATGGGAATTTATAATTCTCCGGGGGCACTCGGTTTGCTATTATGGTGTTTTTCATTTCATCATTCATGGTTTCTAATGGTTTAACACCAAAAGAAATGGTATCTGTGAGAGGAATATCCTCAGGTATTGACTGTGAAGGCACAAAAGTCTTTGGGATTTCCTTTTCATTTAGCAGGCCACATGGAGATGGATCATCTGTTTCAATGTTATCTGAGATTGTTTTCGGTGACGGTCGAGATTTAAACAAATCACTTATTTTTGGCTGGAAAACTTTCTTTTTGGGTGAAGATGATGGCTCAGTTAAATGATCGTCATTGAACTTGCGTTTTTGTTTTCCAGCTATGGTCCATCCCGAATCTTTAATATCCAAGAGGACAAAGTGATTTGGCTGAAAAGCTACATTTGGTGTATTGTCCAAATTCCCATCTCTTGACCAAAGAATACTAATAATATCAGAATCTAAGCATTCTTCTCTTGGGTTTATCAAGCCATGCATGAGAGGTCTAATACCGAAATTGCACTCAGGATAGACTGCAAAAATGCGTTTTCTTAATACAGAGCTAACTGCAAATATTTGTTGCAAACCTGACCAACATCCCTCTTTTAAGGTTCTGTTTGCTTCCTCTTGAACCGCAGATTTCTTACATCTTGTGTCATTAAATAATTTATCAGCCTCATCAGAGAGTGTAAATGAAAAAAGTGTATTCTGATCTTGCGTCATTATTTCGCGATGCGTGGAACTTTCAGTGAGTTTTGGATGATTGGAATAAAATTCTGAATACAAATGCAGTTCGCATGCTGTTGCTACTCGTAACGTTTTGCTTAGGGATTCATCACCTGAAAACAAGATATATATGCCGATATGGAGCATGAATATGTTTAACATAATACTGATCGAATAAATCATTAATATTATTTGATAAATTATACCATTATGATAATTATTTTAAATAATTGTATTACTATATAATAAATCGTTAAAGACTAGTCTCAAAGGATAAGCGAGCTCTCAATATAAAGGGGAAATTAAAAAAATATCATTTATTATATACATATGATAATTTCAATTTTTATTGCTATTTGTAATACTTGTACCCGATACTTGAATCATTCATTTTAAAATAAAATTGTTAATAACATATTAATTAAAAATATTCAAACTTCTGGTCTTTCAATTTCAAGTTATCTAATTACAGACTGCCTGACGCAAAAGTTGAGATATCTAAATTTTGTTGCATACATCAAAAGCTTTACACATTTTCTAAGATGCAATAATTGTTAACAGATATATCAGAGAATATCTAGATTTCATTGTAGAAAACGAGTCTAAATTAAGAGAAATATGTATTGATTCATTACCTGTCAACGCAAGTGAAATTGCATTAAAAAGGCAATTCCCGTTCCCAGTTGTCTTAATGGGGTCAAGCACACCATCCTCCCCTAGTATTTCCTTAATATCCCCAGGCAGCAGTGCACGGGCCAAGTTGTCCTCATCAAGTTTTTTTCGAGTTTCTTTAGAAGAGTTTGAGAGTTTACTCTCAATTTCCTTCAATGAACTTTCATAGATCGAATGGTTCATTTTTAAGTTAAACTTCGGAAAATATTATAAATTGAGTTAACTGAACTCACTGTACACAATCACGGCTGAATAGAGAGGTGTAGTTAATACAATAGGGAAAACCCATACAATCATTAATTTACAGGAGTGAAATTAGGGAGAGCTAAGTGTAACATTAAAAGAAACACATCACTGAGATCTAAGTCATAAATTTGATAACCCGCATGGGTAAATGGCATTAATTGATATCCTGAAACACATTACAGGAAAGAACTGTCAACAGTTAGAAACTAACAACACATTCTATAATGAAATGAAACAATTAAACCCCAGTCATATGTAGTGTATATTTCATTCACGACTTTGAATTCAACATTTTTAGCACACAAAGTGTCTAATTTTATCTCATTTTTTCATAATTAGTTCTTCTTTTTTTTTTTTTTGTGATCACAAAAGGGGGGGCCGGGCCCCCCGGGCCCCCCCTCTAAATCCGCCACTGTATGTATTTCATCTATTTTAGCTTCAAATTTTTCAACATCAACCCTACGTTGCTTCATCCTGAAGGACCATTGAAGTTTGGTCCATGAAAGATGGACATGCTAATACCAGATTATAAACAAGATAACAATCATACCCACTACGTTGTAACATTAAACTAATTTTATTTTTTAAAGTAAGTTTCATCTTTTTACCGTCCTCCGGTATATATTAGTGTCTTTAAAGTTGTTTTTTTTTAAATTGAGTTTTAGTTATCCTAAGCCAATGTATTTTTTCTCAAAAGGAGTTGTCCCCCGCTTCATAAAATCCATCTTCATTGATGGTGTATTTCTATGTAGTGTTAAAATACGAGTCAGATACAGTGAACTCACTTTAGTGAGTAACATGGAAGTAAATTTGGGAAGAAATATTGAAAATGATCTCCATCTTTATTTTTATTTCCGATTTTACAGTCGTGTGCAAAGGGAATTAGAAACCCAGCAGTTCCTTATGACTGCCCAGATTCAAACCCTAGATTAGCCAGAATAAGCAGCTTTAGAGCAGACACCAAGCAGTGATCGTACAAAACACGGTGTGATAGCAGTCTTAAAACAAAAATAGTATGATCGTGAGATCTCAGCACCCTATCCTTAAAGTATTATCTATAGAAGTGATTATTGTCCAAATGCTGGCAATAATATTTCGGATAAGGTAACATATGCTGAAAAGAAGAAAAATAGATTTATGATTGAGATTGATTTTTTTTTTCTTGAAAGCTTTTTTTTTCTAAAGGAGTTGGGTTTAACTCTATTTCTGTATTTGTCTAGAATCAGTGCGCTTGAGATGGGTTTTAATGGGTATAGCTCAGTCGACAAGTAGGCGTGTCCACTGCATATTTCTGGCAGGTACCCCTACCCTCCTCTTAATTCCCTTAATAGAGTAATTTCTAGTTGATGATAAATATTAATTTTTACTTCTGATGAGGAAGTCGCTATAAGATTTTTAGTTACACTGATTTGTGAAATAAAAGAAGGTGGCATAATTCTAAAAACAAGTTATATGTCGTTATAACACTTGAGATATCCTGTACAGACAGAAGAGGTAACTGACCTACGGTTTGATAAGAAATCATTTTTGAAAATATTTTTTGACTTTGAACGTATTGAAGTTAAAACCAAATACGGAAGGAGAAATCGTGGGGTTCTTTCATGTAAGAATGACGTAATTCCCTAGATTTGAGTAAGCTTTGTCTCAGATATTGTACGAGAGCTTAGCAGAGAAAAGTCTCTTAGGGATCACATACAACAGTTCTATATGACAGAGGGGGAGATAATGATGGATATACTAGTATTAAGTTTGTAAGGAACTTTTTTTTATCTAATCCTTATTGCTATACATGATTCTACAAGTATTTGTCCACATTTTAAAGTTAACCTAGGACTATAAATAAAATATGAACAGAACAGAGAATCTAATTATTCAAGATTCACTTTTTTATGAAATTTTAATTTCACTGAACAGGTAATGAAAAATAGATCTAGAGTTTCTTTACCCCCAAAAATGTCTGAATCAATGTTAAAGTTTGAATGAACTTTTTTAAGTTATCTACTTAAATAGAAGATTATGTTAAAAGTAAAATAATGCCTTATTTCGATGTTTTGACATTTTAAAGGGTCTGTATCCTTTGCCCTGCTTTTTTAACTCATCTTCAAAGAAACAAAATATCTTGTGCAGACATTTTATCTGAAAATAAAATTGAAAATATGAACAGAACAAAGAAACTTATTATTTCAGATTCACCTTTTCATGAAATTATAATTTCACAGAACAGGTAATAAAAAAGTAGATTTGCTTTACCTGCAAAAATTTCTGAATCAAAGAACATGTTTGAATAAACTTATTTAAGTTATCTATCTGCTTACATATATTTAAAAGGTTTTTATCCTTTGCCCTTCTTTTTAACTTATTTTCATAGAAACAAAATTTCTTGTAAAGATTCTGAAAACATATTACCTGAAAAAAAAATTGAAAACAAAATGAATTCTGAGACACAGAAACCCTGAGGGGGTCAAAGTTTGACGAGACTCATCTGTTACTGTGGTGAATGAATCATTTAACATTGATGACGTAACACAGCAGAGTGAGGTTGATCACGCTGCCTCAATATGAAAAGATACTGGTTGGAGAGCAGAGCAAACTTTGGAAGGCGACCGCGTCCTTTTCAAGGATTGCTAAATATCAATATTTAGCATGTTATTTGAAACTTTACGTTCAATATTGGTCACTGTTAAATAGCAAGATTGTGGTGTCACTGTATTTTAAAAACGTGCTGCTTGTCACATACACCATGACACTAACATGTTACTTTTAATCTAATTGTTAAATAAACATTTGATCTATATTTTTATGCTTCGGTAATGGAAGATTCGGGGGTATATAGTTTTTTTTATTACCTTCCGTCCGTCTGTCTGTCTGTTTGTCCGCAAAAACTTAAATATTGTCCTTAAATTTTGATTGGTTTGAGCTATGACTGTCATATTTCACATCTGCATTTGTTGTTATAGATCTTACTTTGGGTACCAACATATTTGAATTCTGGACCTTGGAGTTTGACCAGTTTTGCAAGAATTTATCCAACTTGCCAACTTGAACCTTGGCCATAACTTTTGAACAGTCATACGGTGAGTATGGAATGTGTATGGGTGTGTTTGACTGATTTTTCCAGTCATTGCGCATGGTTGGTGCGAATTTTATTAACATTTGCGTAAAATAATATTTTGTGATCACTTCTTATGGAAACCCTCTCAGAGACAGACGTGATTCGGACTTGTCGTATATAACCTATCCTGATATAAATAGGAGTGAATAAATTCTGCCTATATTGATAGTGATTTTAATTAAACTTTTTTTAATCAGTAAATTAAATTATGAATTAAATACTTGAAATAAATTTCAGTTTGATATTCAATGTGTGAATGGACGGTACGTAAGGTATTCATATTTATTGTAGACCACCATATACCATACCATATTGCCATAATTCCACTTGAAGTGATTAATCATTATTAAAATATAATTGAACAATTTAAGGTAGGATTCTTCTCATATTTCTAATAATTAAAAATTAATGAAATTTTCACAGAATCAAGAAGACAATATCAGTAAGTGATAGTATCAGTGAAATTAAATTTGACCGTTTTATATTAGGGGCAAGGTCAGGTCAAGGTCATTATCTTTTTCCTGGACATTAAGCATAAAAAAAACTGTTGCCAATCATGTGATACCTACTTCTATTTCAAAAGTTAAATGATTGTTCTTTTTGCATAAAAACATATTACTATATCGGGTCTATAGCATGATATTACCGAATTTACATAAATAATTTAACTTACCTGGATATTGGCTAATCCGAATTTTCTCTGTTTTTCTTCATTTTTAAGGATATATTAGTTATTTTCATATGCTTCCTATATTTAACTTTTTCGTATTTTGGCATATAATAAAATAGTCTTATAAATGTACAAAATGATACAAAAACAAAATTTTTTGATCGTTTGCTAAGAGAAAAAAAATACTTTTTATGGATTTTTGGCTCAAACCTGCACTTTGATAGGAAGCGTTTAAAAGCTAATAAAGTTCTAGTTTGTTTGAAAAATCATATTTATTTGATAAATTTAGAAAGTTTAGTCCCTCATTATTAATTTAACTTACATTTGAAAATTTCTCTTAAGTCTTCGATTGTGTAAAAATTATAACTAAATTCATTGTATTATTATAATTTTGAGAGGCAGAAAAGAAGATATTTTCATACGCCACCATTCCGCCAAAAATATAGTTCCTGTTAGTTTTCAAACGCAGTTTACCATTTCTATTTAAAGTTATAAAATTGTGAAGAGGAAAGAAAAATATGGTCTTTTAGATTCCTTGCACCTCAATATATAAGACTTATAAGCAAATATACTTTGAATGTCTCATCTAGTCAGAAACCAGAGAAGAATCCTACCTTAATTAACTGAGCTGTTTGTGTTTTGGAGAAATTCGAATTTATGTATTGTGACTTAATATAGAAGTTACACCCTTTGACATATTCATTGTAATATGATCTTTCCATGGCTGTAATATTTTTGACTTTTTGAAATTATTTTAACCCTACTTATAAAGAAAATGACCTTTGACATAACTTTTTATGGTAATAGTGCTTTGGCTTTCATATTTTTTAAGGTTTATTCATTAAGAACAATTCCCTGTTTTGGGGTAACAAGATTTTTATCCCCTGACCTTAGAGTGTGACTTGCATCTGAGAAACTTCAATTGCAAACTCCGCCAATAAGCTGATAATTAGAGGCATCAGTATTTCACACACACATCTTGTTATGTATAAGATTATAGTAATACTTGACATAAGTTGATTATATCCTTTCCTGATATATGTACGTGTAAAATTTTCATAGACTAAAAATGATATTGAATTGAATAGTTTGTTATTGTTAGATGATAGTCTTTGACTTTATTATGCCAGTTTGTTTTTGATTTGGCAACTGTCAATATATGCTGATAGTGTGTCATTAAATGTGTTTGTACTGAAAGTGTTTCTTTTTTGTCATTGTATGTTGGAAAAATGTCATTAAAAATTTTCGTCGGGGTGTACTGAAAGTTCTCAATGTGTGCCGACAGTTTGATTCATATGTTAGTGTGTAATGATTAGAAATATACTGATGGTTGCTCAAGCTTACTGATATTTTGTCTTTGTACTTTAATATCTTGATGGTTTGTTATTGTGTGCTAAAATACATAATTGTGTTGTTTGTCTTTATATGAGGATAGTTTGTCATTTTTTGTTAATAGATTGCTATAAAATGCATAGACCTTAATCATCTATAGGTCAATGTTATAAGCTTAAATTTTTTAGTTTATTTAATTTTTTTATGTTTTGAAACTATACTGATAATGTGTTTTTATTTTATTTTATTTGACGCTATGACACTGTTTTCTGATGGTTTATCGTTGTTAACTTAATTTTTTTCATTATAAGCTGCATGCCAATGTTGTCAACGCATTCAATGTTTTCTGGAATGCTGATAGTTTGTTATTATGTTGATTGATATGATCATTTGTTTTATATGCTAAAAGTTTGAGTAAATAGTGTTATTATTTGACATTTGTATTTTGGTAGAATATTATCGCATGCTTATTGTCCCCCGCTTTCGCGAAAGCGAGAGGACATGAAATCTCATTCGTCTGTCCGTCTGTCCGTCACAACATTTAACCTTGCCCATAACTTTTGATTTAGTGGAGCTATGACTTTCATATTTCACATGTGTATTCCTTGTGATAAGACCTTTCTTTGGGTACCACCAAAAATTTGACCTTTTGACCTTGACCTTGGAGTTTGACCCACTTTTACACAAAAATTCCAAACTTTTACTTTGGCTATAACTTTTGAGTGGTAGATACTAGGATTTTCATATTTCACATATATATTCTCTGTGTCAAGACCTTTTATTGGATAACAACAACCATGACCTTTTGACCTCGACCTTGGAAATTTCCGTATTTATGGAAAAACTTTAACCTTGACCATAACTTTTGAATGGTTAGAGATAGGGTTTTCATACTTCATATGTGTAATTCTCGTGAGATGACCTTTGATTGGATACCAAGACCTTTGACCCTTTGACCTTGGAGTTTGATCTACCTTAAAAAAAACTTTGACCTTCGCCACAACTTTTGAACAGTAGATACTAGGACTTTCCTATTTCACATATGTATTCTTTGTGGCAAGACCTTTCCTTTGATATCAACAACCTTGACCTTTTGACTTTGACCTTGGAGATTGTTGTACTTATAAAAAACTTTAACCTTGACCATAACTTTTGTATTTATTTTTACAATATCGCTCTATCGCATCCTTGTCATTGCATTGTCGCGCCAACGCATCATCGTCATCGCGCTATCGCACCATAGCTATATCGTCATCGAACCATCGCTTCATCGTTATCGCATTATCGCACCATCGACCTTTTAGTCGATGCTCGATGGTGCGACAGTGAACTGCATGGCCCTATCCGGATTCCATAAATCTTAGTTGAAAATGGTGCTAGCCTTTCAATTTAATTTATCCCATGGTTTTGATGCAAATCAACTTTATTCTACATTGAATTAATTTTTTGGGGATAACATTCTACTCAGGATATAAAATTATTAACAACTGATTTTATAATGCCCCCGTAATCGAAGATTCGGGCATATATAATTTTTGCCGTGTCTTCTGTCTAATTGTCTGCTTGTCCGAAAAAAACTAAACCTTGCCCATAACTTTTAACTTAGTGGAGCTATGACTTTGATATTTCACATATGTATTCCTTGTGACAAGACCTTTCTTCGGATACCATCCATTTTTACCTTTTATCTTTGACTTGGAGTTTGACACATTTTTACACAAAAATTCAAAAACTTTTACTTTGGTCAAATGTTTTGAACGGTAGATACTAGGACTTTCTTACTTCACATAGGTATTCTTTGTTGCAAGATCTTCCAATATTTTTTTTTTTAAGTTTTACCTTGACCTCGAGATTTACGTACTTAAAAAAAAATTAACCTCGGCCATAACTTTTAAACGGGCTAAGACTTCCATGCTTCCCATAATAATTCTCGTAAGAAGACTATGGCACGCCAAATTCACAAAAATGAGCAAAACATAGTTTCACAGTCGATAAACTAGGATTATCGGTTGTAAACTATAGTTTACGGACTGTAAACTATAGTTAACAACGTTAATCTATATTTTACATCTGTAAACCATAGTTAACGCGATAATCTATGTTTCACAACCGTAAACTATACTTAACACCGAAAACAATCATTTGCGATTGCAAAACATAGATTATCTGATAAATACAGTTTCACGATTTGTAAACTATAGTTTACAAACCGTTAACTATAGTTAACAATCTGATAAATATAGTTTCACGATTTGTGAAACTATGATTAACAACTCTTAAATATAGTTTACGATTGTAAACTATAGTTTACAAATGTAAATTTATGTTTATCAACAAAATCTATTGTTAACGCTTTATTCAGACAGATAAACTTAGATTAGCATTCTTAAACTATAATTAACGACCGTTAAATATAGTTTTACAGATGAAAACTATACTTAACGAATCGTTAACTATAATTTACGAATCGTTAACTATAGTTTACGGTTTGTAAACTATAGTTTACAGTCGATAAACCTAGTTTATCAATTGTGAAACTAGGTTTATCTCATTTTTGTGAATTTGGCGTGCCATAGAAGACCTTTCATTGGATACCAACAAGTTTGACCTTAACCTTGGAGTTTGACCTTATTTTTTAAAAACGTTTACCTTGATTGTAACTTTTGACCGGGTTGAGCTAAGGATTTTAACCTTCACATATTTAATCCTTGCGACAAGACCTTTCTTTAGAAACCAACAACTTGACCCTTTGACATTGACCCTGGAGTTTGACCTAACTTTCTAAAACTTATCCTTGGCCATAAATTTTGAATAAGTGGTGCTAAGGCTTTCACTCGTATTTCACAATTGTATTTCTTGTGAGAAGAACTTACTTTGGGTATCAGCATATTTAATTTGCATTTAACCACACGGGGAATCAGTGTCTCACAAACACATCTTGTTATTTAATGTTTTACAGCGTACCATCTCGATTTCCTACCAAATTGTCTTATTTCATACCATTTATTATTTGCCCATTTGAATTGACAGAAATTGTCCCAGTAGTTAAGTTGCAGAGTATACCCTGCACGGACCCACTTACCATTTGTCATTATACAATGTACTGACATGATCACAAGGGAACGCTAGCCTTTTAGGCTGTTCAACAAACACTGTTATATATACTATATATACAACTGCAACATTTGCTCGGGTTAATAAAAGAGTGCGGGGTTTATCTCTGCTGGTGTAAATATACCTAATGTTTGATTTGATATTAAATACCTGAACTTTACAGGATGAATAGATAAATATATGGCAGCTACCTACTTATCTGATGTAGGTTAAGGCTCTGTTAATAACCGTTTTAAAAATGTGTGATACAAAGATTTGTCTGTATCATTTACAGGCACGTAGCAGGGGGGGGGGGGGGGGG
>PRKT01000100.1:927467-940439 GCA_003671525.1 Saccostrea glomerata | reverse complement strand
GGATTTGGGCTATTTTCTTTTTCTTTTTCTTTTTTTTTTTGCTTGTCAACTTTTTCAAGTATAAGTTAAAAAAAATTTCTCTGGTTGGCCCCCCGACTTTCAAAATGCTACGTGCCTGTTTAGTCATTATAATTCACTTAATAAAAAACCTTTTTTATTATGAGGAAATCGTATATTTCAGTACATAACGAAAAACAGAAGATGACAAACTTGGACCTTTTCATATTTTGTCCCCATACTTGCGATGATAAAAAATGTAAGACTAAAGCATGATTAATTCCTTTGTTTTGTTTTTTTAATTTTAGGGGACTATATATTCGCTACCCTTCCTGTATCTTTAATGGAAGCTTCATTATAAATCATTTTGTAAGACGTATCATTCCTCGGCAAGTGCACAATTTGATGTATGATACGTATATTCCAGGATTCGGACGCTTTCAAGAGGAGAATTTTATACTTCATGAGGAATGTGTCCCATAATTATTTTATCTGATGACCCAGAAACTGAACACCCATTTTTTATCTTCAAGTAATATTACCTCTTGTTTACATCATTTGGTTTAAATCACGGATCGCATTTTCACAACTGAGTACTTATGCTGATATTGTTTGCATTGTCGCTTTAATTTTCTCATTAAAAATTGCAAAACCGGGAATAGTAGTGTTTGCTCATGTATAGCCACCCGTCGCTGGGGTTTCAGGATGTGTGTATGTTAATTGTTCACTTAAATCCGGGGACCCAAATGTTCCGTTGGCGTGAATTCATACTGACTTCTATATAAGATGCTCACATCTCATACTAAATCGAATCTTCTTCGGGAAACCTTACAAAGCTGTTAAAATACGCTTAAAGTGCAAACAAGGGCAACAAATAAATCACGTGTATTTTGCCGATATTTATTATCTGCGTTCTAATAAGTATGGGGGATTTCATCAAGTGTAGTTCGATGGGGATGATTATATGTGTATTGATTCTCGTTGTCTCTGCGTCTGTCACTCAAAGAATACTCAACGTTCCACTGTACGAGACCGGAAGACTGTGGATGTCGCTTTGGAACTCTCCTGTGTTAAATTTGCTGACCGACTTCTCGACAATTTACACCTACATTGCCTATGCAGTCATTGTTTTTGTGCTGTACAAACTACATGGGATTCTGTTCGTACCTGTCAACAGAATTCGTTACCTGGGGGACCTCGGTTATATTTCTGATGGAGATTTAAAGGAGACGGTCAACAGAGTAAGAAAGCTAAGGAATGTGGGGGACATTCCCCCGGTCTATCCCAATGGATGGTTTGCACTTGTGGAGGGATTTAAGTTAGCACCCGGAAATGTGCAAAACATCTCTGTATTAGGTAAGAATCATAAACACGTTGCTGCATATAGATACATTATACCATTCCGACAACCTGCTTGTAATCTTTTAAACATTACGACAGCTTAAGCACCTTACGATAACTTTCTAACAAATTTTACAGATGACTTATTTCAATCGCTTTAAATTCCAATGACCTAAGCCATTGTAAAGTAGGTGTTGGTTTCAATGTTGTTTTTGAACTTAGATATTAAAATACAGTGAAATCTATATAAATTTATATTCAAGGACCCATTTTATCCAAACGACAATCAAATATCACCATTTATCTGTCTTCACGAAAGACTTGAATTTTAATATTTATTTGTAATAAATTTGAATTGTTTGTTTCCGACCGTGTGGTCCCATGGTACAGCTGTAGGATGTTGATTAATCAGCACTGCTTATTTCTCAGATACTTTACGTTTTAAGGACATTGGTGCTTAATAAACATGTAAATTATATATTTTTTTACAAATCTAAGAGCTAAAAATTTATTTCCCTCTTCCTTAATGAGTCGATAACTTGGGTAAAACATTTTTTTTTAATTGTTCCTGTACAGAAGATCCGATCGCTTTTAAGGAAAAATTCATTTTTTTGGAGTCAATTTGTGCGTGGTGCATTTTGCCTCAAAATCATGATAATTCAATGCGGTGTGAAAGGTTATCGGGGAAAACGATGCCTTTTGTGATTTTTAAGTGCCGTGCCCCGTTAGATAATTCTTGAATATCACTTTACCTTTTAAAATATCGCACCTGTTTATTAACAGCTTCTATGATTATATTTTGTACCTCGTAAAGTAAAAAGTAAGAAAGATATAAAATGCACACTACTAACACATTAATTTCGAATTATTGTTCTAAAGAAAGGTAAAACAAACGCCCATCAAAACAATCAAATATATACGACGATTGCTTTCCAGTTGGATTTGAATCAAGATTTTTCTAGAAGCAAAAAAGAAAGCAAAAGTAGAAGAAGCTATAGGAATTCGACAAAAATGCGCATATTGCAAAGGTGAAAAAAGGTGTGTGCAAAATATCTTTTGTTTGGTCAGGTTCAAAAACTGGTGTATAGAGACCATAAAACTTATCTCTCGACAATCTCCTTTTTAAAAACAATTTATGGTTCTCCAGATATTTTATAAATAGCTATTGTCAGGTTTTAAAAAACAATGCTCTATTAAAAACATTTTGTTTTAATCTGGTTTCATATGTTGTCAGCAATATATTGCCATTTACATTCCACGTGTATTTAGGTTTTTGTATATGCATAAGGACAATCTAGTCCTAAATATTACCCCCCCCCCTCTCTCTCTCTCTCTCTCCATTGAAATTTTTATAATTCCAACACACAGAAAATGGGCAAAAACATTAATGGTCATTTTAGTCTAAGCTTTGCAAAATACCACGCTGGAATTTTCGTTCACCTGTAGTTCCAGCAAAGGTTTAATTTCCATGTTTTCTAGCAGAAACTTGAATTTCAACAAACAGAATGAATGGATTGCTAGCATTTAGATCGATGGGTATCTGCTTCCGGAATGCCTGAACACATATTTTCCCAGTTCAGTGATATCGATAACTACCAAGCCTTCCATAAAACCTGACATGGATTAATTATTCATAAAGTGGTATCTTTGATGCCTGATTGTGGCCATCAAAACAAGTTTTTTTATTTTATCCTTCACTCATTGAAAACAAAGTGTCCTATCATACGAGGTTTATAAATGTAAAGGTTTTAATTTGGATATCTTCATTGATGCATTGATATTCCTTATTTGCCAATGAATCTTTGGTTGAATGGTTAGATGAATGTTTTAATCAAACAACAATAAACTAAGCTGTATATCCCAAATGAATGTTTTTTTTTTTCATTTTTGCCGATACATGTATAATTCTTTCGGTCGATTATTTATTAGAAAGGTATGGATGAGAAGCTATTGTTTCTTCTTTATAAGGTCACCAAACTTTATGTTCCTTGGTGCCTCATATAATTGGTAAAATCTCTATAAGTCTCTATAGAAATACAGTTTATATATGAACTATAGATAGTTCGGATACTTAGGACGTTAGTCTTTATGGCTTTTCTTCCAGGGTGTCCAAAAAACTACTGTAGTCTATCATAATACTATAAATACATTGATTCGGATGCTTTTCAAAATAGTATTTCCCTGTTCTAGACTTTAGAGATCTAGCTAATAGTTTTTAAAAAATAGTTCGTCATTTGTAATGAAGTAAATGAAAACAATTTTTAATGAAATAAATAAACATCTGGATGGCTCATACTCTTGTGCAGAATAGCAGCAATCATTTTAAAAAGAATATATTTTCAGTATGAAGACCTCATCGTAAACCACAATCCGGTGGGATATTTAGGCGGATTATTCCTGTTATTTTAGCTTTATTAAAGATAAATTCGATTGAAATTTATTGCTGTCTACCCACCACGTATACATACATAAAGTCATAATATTTACAGGGTCTTATATGCCAATTTGGCGCTGTGTATAGGGTGTATTATTCCTTTGTTTGTCTAAGTTCTTTAATCATTGACCATTATCAATTATTCATCTTTTCTGGCCGCAATTCTATGGATGTAAGACACAAACCGAGAGCTTGATGTAGAATAAAGAATGATATAAGTCATGTTTACTTGGCTACAGTAATCATACATACGCTCTCCTTGGTCACAAATGGCTTTCTTTTTTACCTTCAGTGAATCTAATATTTAACACGCGTGATTTTGTTCTTTGAAAGGCGGCAATACTAAGCTTTGGTAAACAGAGTTCCATTGACTACCCAATGGTTTTCTATCCATGTAAGATAAAAAAAAAAGAATCTGGAGAACTTTCTTTAATATCTAAAGAAGCATATAATTAGGAGTCGACACCTCAGTTACTTCAAAACATTGTATAAGAACAGATAAACCCCTGGCTATTCAAATATGAATGTGATCAGTCATGTTTTTAGTAAAAGTCAATAAATATCATTGAGACAAAGGTATTTTACGGGCCTATCAATTGAATGCTACATTAAACGTCTTTGATCTATAGTTTGTATTGTTTTTACTTTGTTAAGATATATCATTACTGATTCTTTAAACCTTTAATAATGCATGTTTTTTTTGCAAATTGAGCGCAACAAATTGAACATACATATCGTGACACAAGCCACATTTATTTCAATCAAAATATTTTCAATGTTACCCTGGGTGACAACTTGATGACTTGACCAAATGTTCAAATGCGCAATATTGGCTGGCATATAAAAATATTGATCTTGGACTGTTTTCCTCCTCTTTTTGTTCACGGTTCAGCAAATAGAGATCAAAATAATTTGAAACTCCGTCATTGTATTTTACCTATATCACATTAAAGACCACACAGCCGGGCAAGGTTTTGTTCCTAGGATCAGATTTAATTAAGTTACATGAACTAACGACACCTTCTAACAAAGCCTGTTGAAAGGACGTATACCGGTATTTTAAAATGTAGGGGAAAAAGCTAGAAATCAATCCTGTGACAGAAGGGGGCATTGGTTATCAAAGAAGCAAAGAGTATTTGCAGAGGCTCTCAAATGAGTTCATTTTAATGTTGGTGTGTTTTTTCAGTCAAGTGTAAGAAAAACTCTTAATAACATCATCGAAACTTGGTTAAAAGGTTATCGATAGAGGGGTTTGATTTATTGCCAGTTCTATGTTAAAGGGATCGTTAATTAGTTGAAGTTTTGTAGGTGGAATTTACAAACATTTACAAATGCTTCAAAAGGGCGACAGAGTGTGGAAATGAAATGGGACCTGTGACACCTTTCATTTATAATTCATAAATACAAAAACAGTTTCAAGTGAACTTTTAATTGAAGAAAATTAGGGAAATCCTGTTTAGGATGGTTGGTAGGCAGAGCAGAAAAATTTATGTGCTGCAACTTGCGACACTTTTATCCCCTGACATTGCTGAATTTTATTAGACTTTTTAAAGTAAAACTTTTAAATGCACTTTCAATGATATATAGAATGTACTTAACATACAAAACAGTTAGCCGAACCACATAATATATTTCGTTGTAGGTTGACTTGTTATTATGAATTTCGGGGTTGATAAGAAGATGAGTAACTAGGATTCAATTATAATAAATGTTTTAATAGTTGCATATTAAAAATCGTACACATTTTAAAAATTGACATCATACAAGTTGTCAAGTCTTTAATTTTTATTCAACCAACCTGTTTTTAGAAACAACATGATAATATTCTTATCTACTCTGCTAATGGATTTCAATGATTGTTTATTCCTTTGTTTCTTTGGACAGGCTTAAACTTGGCCGTTTTTCGTGGAGAAGATGGTGATGCCCACGTAGTTGATGCCTATTGCCCACATATGGGCGCCAACCTTGCTGTGGGTGGGAAAGTTGTAGGAGACTGTATCCAGTGCCCATTTCACGGCTGGCAGTTCAGAGGAAGCGATGGAAAATGTACCAAAATTCCTTATTCCGAGAAAGGTTGGGGAAAAAAACAATTTGATTCACTTTTACTAACTATCTTGGTTGCGATTCCTTTTCACTGATCGGGAGGTCGTGAGTTCGAATCCCGACGACGACTGACCTAGCTCACTGCTCAAAGTGCCGAGCTAAGGTCAAAATATGAAGCCTTTCATAAATTGGTATTTGGTGTCGTAGAGTGAAAAAAAATCTCAAATGGGACGTAAAACAGTAAACAAACAATCAATCAATCTTTATTTTAAGTCCGTTCTTGGCTTAATTAGTGAACAGAATACACCATATGTTATCAAATCAATATGTTGATTAAACGACTCGTAACCACTGTTTTTCTTGGCAAATTTCACCAGTTACATATTGATGCTTTTGCTAGCGTTAATAATAAATGAAATCCAAAATTCTACTTTTTTAAAAAAACCTTCTTTGTCGTGACAGTGCCTGATATCGCTAAAGTCAAAAGATACACCTCCACGGAAGTCAATGGATGGATCTATATATGGTACCACGCGGAGGGATCCGAACCAACATGGAGCATTCCGGCAATTCCCGAGATAACCCGAGGGGAGTGGGTGTACAAAGGTCGTACAGAACACTATATCAACTGTCATATAGAGGTAACAAAATACCTACTGTACTCAAAAAGAACATAGTTTGGAGAAAATATAGTCTGTGTTTGAAGCTTATTCTTAAATAATGAACATACATGCGAATTAAATGTCAAAGGGCACAGACAAAAGCGAAATAGTGATCGATGGCTCATATAAACCTTTGCGTTTTAAATTTGCGGTTTTGTTCTTACTTCTCAATACTTTCGTACTTCACTAGAGCAGCTTTTGGCTTTTAAAATCGCCGTTAACGACAATGCAAAGCTTGAATTAAGGAGTTATAACCCCGTTACTCTAAATAAAGGCAACTTACATAACACTTTTCATAAGCATCTGTTTCCTTGAATTTAATGAATTATCACTTAATTACGATTTAGGTAAAATAAGATCTTTGATCCCCTCCAACTACATAGCTTCGTTTAGTAATCTAGCTGAGATGGATCAAAGATCTAATTTGTATAAGATGTGAATAAATTATAATCAGTCTTGTCATTTGAGATATTGTCAAGCCGCCCTGCTTGTAGTTATTGCAAAATTGATACATTTATGTTTTCAGAACTGTCATTATAATTACGTCTGTTCGTCTGTTTACAGGAAGTGCCTGAAAATGGAGCAGACGTGCAACATTTACAGTGCGTGCACACTCCGCTGATGACGTCAGGCATTGATCTACGTCATATGTGGAACAAGCTGTGGTCTTTTGGCTCTCATTCGTGGTTTGCTAGTTGGGAGGCTCATCCTCCCCCGGAGGAACATATAGGAACCATGACATTGACACACAACATTAATTTGTTTGGAAAGCAGCTCAGCGGTTTAGAAATGGAAGTCAAGGCCAGACAGGTGACATATGATATTTATCAATATAAAATAAATCATACAAAATGACACGGGATGCAACTCATGTTCAAAATGTCAAATGTAGCGCAGTTAGTTAAAGAAGCTTAAACATAGGTTTGAAGTATGCGCATTTCAAAGCAGTACATTAGAAAAGGTGTTTAATTTTAAAGTAAAACGCGCTTATAACGAAGTGCCAGAGACTGGCAGTTTTTCTTCTTATAAGCGTAATTTACTATAAACTGTTATGTAAACAATACATTTTGAAGCGGGGAATAAAAATCACTTCGCTGTAAGCGTTAGCTCATTATAAACGCCCTCACTATAAGCGCGTTTTACTGTAATTGAAAATTATTTAACAAGCAATTTTGGAACGCGTGTGAATTAGATTTTATTAGCGAAAAATATTTAAACTGTAATCCAGAAATTTTAATAAGGAATGTGGAAGTATCCCGGGATAGTGAAGATTATAAATAGTTAAAAGCATGACCCTTGTGCGTAGGGCGGGGCCACATAAGGGAATCCAAGTTTAACTTAGAAATATTTAGGAGTAGGAAAAATCTTAAGAAATCTTCTTCTCAAGAACCATTGGGCCAGAAGGGGGAATTCTGTAACATCACCAAAGTCACTCAGGTGAGCAAGCCATGGGCCTGTTGTAGTCTTGTTAGTTTTAATAGATCTGAATGGGAATTTAAGACTATAGATACAAAACAGTGATGCAGTTATGTACAACACGGACTGACGATTTGTACTGGACAAAGTAACGAACAGGAACAGTAAACCTGCTTGATTACATCTCGTTTCATAATAATTATATATAGAATTATGTGAAATCCGGAATTTCCTATTTCCTATTTCATTGACCATTGTTATGTATCTGACCCGCTGATAAATGTAATATTACATGCAGTTACACATGCATACATTGAACTAACAGTTCAACGCAGATTTGGAAGACAAAATTTACGAACTAATTGTAGAGATCAGTGATAGTTTGGGTTAATTAGGGCCCCGCTTGGCGGGCACCCTATAGTGATCAGTCTGTCCGTCCGTCCGTCCGTCTGTCCGTCCGGCTGTCCGTCCGTCCGTCCAAGATCTCTTGTCCGGGGCATATCTTCTCTCTCCTTGGCCCAATCTGGCTCATACTTCACCCACAGAGTGCCTTAAGGTAACCGGTGTGCAGTGACCTTGAACCAGGTTTCTAGGTTAAAGGTCAAGGTCATAGCTGAATTATATGAAAAATCCTTGTCGGGAGCATATCTTCTCTCTCTTTGGCCCAATCTGGCTCATACTTCACCCACAGAGTGCCTTTGGGTAACCAGTGTGCAGTGACCTTGAACCAGGTTTCTAGGTTAAAGCTCAAGGTCATAGCAGAATTATATGAAAAATCCTTGTCCAGAGCATATCTTCTCTCTCCTTGGCCCAATCTGGCTCATACTTCACCCACAGAGTGCATTTGGGTAACCGGTGTGCAGTGACCTTGAACAAGGTTTCTAGGTCAAAGGTCAAGGTCATAGCTGAATTATATGAAAAAATCCTAGTCCGGAGTATGTCTTCTCTCTCGTTGGCCCAATCTGGCTATTACTTCACTCATAGAGATCCACTGGTCAATGGATGTGCAGTGACCTTGGTCGAAGTTTCTAGGTCATGGTCAGAATTACCCTTTCTGTTTAAAATCTTTGTTTGGTGCATAATTCTTTGCCTTTAATTCCAGTAAATTTATATAACTCGGGATACAAGATAACTTCGATAAATATTAGTAAATTTGCAGTATCGGTGAAGTCGTACTAAATGACTTTAACTGTATAACACAAATGTTCCTCTTCAAAATAATCCCTTTTAAACGACCTTACATTTTCATGTTCATTGTTGAACGCGGGGCCCTTTGAGATGGCCACCATCTCAATGATATCTAGTTAATGCCTATATTTCTTGCTAAAATCTATCAATTGAATTAGCCCCTGTCCTCCAACATCTGAATTTGAAAATTTACCAGCAAGTACATTAATTACTTTCTTTATTGCAATGTTTTCCCCGGTTTCTTACAATTGCTAGTATTTGAAAATTTTAACTTTTCTCAAAGTCATTCAAATTTAGTGTAACTTACCATAAAATCATCTGCAATTTCTTAAATAAGATTTTATTATAGAAACCAGATGTTTGAAATACTCTCCGTAAGCATATTAAGTTGTTGCATGAAATGAATCAAACTGCTGCTAGCTGCAGAACTATAGCGTTATAGTTTTCAATATTAATTAGTCTTTGACCAAAGACCAATAGGGGCCTATACTGAGTATATAAAACCATAACGCTAGGGTTCTGCAGTTAGTACGCTGCTTGCTTAATTGTATAACTATTCAATATAATTCGATTTTACTCATATACATATATATCTTTATTATTAATATTTACCATTCAGATTGGACCTGGAATTGTGTATCTAACGTTCGAGTCACCAATAGGAAATGGTGCCTATATCCATCACATAACTCCAGTAGAACCTATGTTACAAAAGCTTGTACATAATATTTATGTACAAAGATATATGCCGACAATTGTAGCCAAATTCTTCATGATTGCGGAAGCTATTCAGGTCAATATTGATTAGTAATTAGCTATGGATCACATCTCTTTTTTCATAAATATGTAAATTTGTTTTCAAGAACAATCTGCTAAAATCCAAGTATTGATTTTCTTTCAATTTAATTCCTGTATTTCATGTACTTAATTGTTTAATTTAGAAAAAAAACATATTTTAAAAATATGAAAAGCACTAATGAATGCTTAAACCTTTGTTTTCTCTACCATGTTTCAGGTGGAAAGAGACATAATGATTTGGAACAACAAACGATATGAAAGGAAGCCCATGTTTGTGAAATCGAAAGAAGACTCTCTCGTGGCTAAACATAGAAGATGGTATTCTCAATTCTACTCAGAAAACAGTCCCAGATTAAAGTTCCAGAAAGAGTCCTTAGACTGGTGAAATTACTCCATAATAGAACTCTTGAAAGGATGAACAATTAAACTGACTATGGTTTTATTAGTTTGGTTTTGAACATACTTGTTCGGTAAAATGATACCTTTTATTTAGAAATGTTTATAAAAAAAAGTCCTCTCAGTTTACGAAATACTCGTTCTGGTGTTTTTCCAGGAAAAATGAAAATAATGTAAGACAAATTGTATCATATAAACACAGTTATGAAATGCTTATAAATAGGAGACGTTATCTCAGAAATACACACTGTACTTCGTGAATGAAAAAACATATGGCATTATATTATCTATACATAACATACTGCCAGTATACTTGCTCACGTTCTGTTTACTCATTTTATTTCAGCTATACATATATATACATGCAACAAGATACACAAAGAGATTTATAGTAAAACAGTGTATAGTACTTTTAAATTGATTCTTTTTAGATTTCAGTACTGTTAGTTAATATTATCCAGGTGAGTGTTCTAGGCCTGTGAAGGAAACTTATACATGCAGCTGAATACCAACAAATTTGGCTCCATGACCATATAGGGCGAAATTTATAATCTTTAATTTTGACATGTTTCTTTCAGGTCTTTATAATAAGTGTAATAGAGTAAGACTAGTTATTATCTGAACGTATGAGTATATACATTTTTTTTCAAAACTTCAAGAAAATGCAATTTTTTTATCTGATTCAACTAGAAGAATAGAAAGTGATTTGACTGATGTGTTATGCACGTTAAACATATTTGATTGGTTGCTGAATGTTTAATTTGTAAATGTAAGAACGTTCTTGATTATATTTTTTTCTGTCATAATTATGTGAAAGACTCAAATGTCGACTTTGAAAGGAGATGTAAAGTTGTAAAATAACAAAACGCATTTGTATTTTTGTTTGAACTGTTCAATGTATGATAGTTGTGAAAGTTGGAGAAAATAAACTTTGCTGACTTTTTATTTTTAAATGATTTTAACGTAAATGTATACGTCATTTGCTCCGGAGATGTGGAATAATTATGATTTTGAAGCAAAGCGTATAGAAAAGTGGGTAAGAATTTAAAATTTAATTGAATAATTATTATTTTGTCGTCTTATGAATGACAACCATCTTATGATTTGCAGAGGGCAGAAAAATGACAATTATCGTGCCGAAGTCGATCCAACTTTTCCCTGACGTCATTGTTTCTAGTTTTCTAACCACCATAAACAAATAACTATAAAAGATACTTACTTTATATTTTCAGTATTTAGGGATGTGACCTTTAGCCGCAATTACAGCAAGTGATCTTCTTGAAATTGTCTGATACATGAATAAGTTTCTGATATAAAGGACAGTTAGAGCGACCAAATGTTCAAAACTTCTTAGATCAAATCCCTTTGATTCAGTTGCTGGCAGTAGAATTTTAAAATTAGCCCTACATTTTCAATGATGTTGAGGTCAGGTGACTCTGATGGTCATTCAAGACAATCTAAATCATTCTCTCGTTTCCAAGCTGTAGTCAGTCAGAGAGGCATGGCAGGGGACATTGTCATCCTGGAATAAAAATGATTTTCCAAAATGTTTTGCATTGACTGTCACTGGCCATAGATGTTCATCAAGACTCGAGGGTCTCAATATACTTCTCAGAGTTCAAATTTCCAGTTATTGGAACTAATGTCCCCACTCCTGAGTAAGTCGCACATCCCCAAAACATACTCAACTTTACATTGCGACCATGTTGACCGACACTCTGGACGATACGCCTCAACCTGAGTTCTTAATGTTCAGACGATTTCCATTCGAAATCACCATCTGAGTTTCAACTGAAAAAATCACTTTCCTCCAATAGTCAACAACTTTCTGTGGTTTTTTTATAAATGTTTACACCATTGAACACGTTGTTTTCGGTTCACTTCTGACTCAGTGAGGGTCTTCCTTACTTTGTGTCTATGAATTTCATGAGAAGGGAGTTTCCTCTGCACAGTCCTAACAGAAACAGGAACTTTCTAATTAGCATGTTGGTTAAAATTATCCATAATTTCACTCTAAGTCTGTCTTCTTCACTGTCCGAATCCTCTCATCAATTAACAGTTACACTGTTCCTATATTATTGGAACTCTTTTCCATATCTTCCCATTTAATGTTAATACTTTTTACAAGCTTCGAAAATGGAGATTTATTAACAGAAAATGTTTCTGACAAATCACTTTGTTTTCACCTCGTAGGTACATTTCTTTGCTCCTCAGATATTTCTTGTCGTCTGCTCTCCATATTGTTTAGATTACAATATGAAAACACTAGAGAGTTCCAACAAGGAGGGAACTGAAATTGGGTGCAAAGGGAAATCATACCCCACATTATAATATAATTTGCATAAACTCAAATTGTTTTTAAACGTTTGTTAACGGTTAATTTAGATTTACATCTTAAAATGCACAGAGAAAAAAAACAGACATAAACTAGAGGTACTGTGAGCAATGAGCTCACTATAAATGATATCCCCCGCCTCCCATATGATTATAATGGAAAAGTCCATGTTTTGCTGTGGCCGGGAAACCCAAAATATATGTCGGATCAAAATGTAAAATAGGAGGTGCACAATGGCAATATGTAAGATTCTGTGAAAGTTTCATTAAATTTCACTCAGTGATATAAGAGGAGTTGCGGATAAGAGATGGGTACCCCCAAAGCGTAACAGACAGACGGACGGACATACCGATTACTATATA
>PRKT01000100.1:887639-911737 GCA_003671525.1 Saccostrea glomerata | reverse complement strand
ACGTTTTTTTTTGGGGGGGGGGGGGTGCCCGGTCAAAACAAGGAGCACAAGGCGGGTGTGACCGATCGGCAGAGGGATATCACTCCTCAATGGCACCTGATATTTTAAGACAAGGTCCATGTTTGCTCTGCTACCAATGTGTATTGTTTCCAGGAACTTCTGAGCACGATTACTGTTCATTATCTACACATTTTATGATCCTGCATGATATGATAATCTAATTAAAAAATCACGTGCAGCAAAAGTCCTTGCAAATCAAGATTCAATTATAAATTTAGGAAAAGCGGCAAAACTGCCAATGTTTATCTCTAATGAAAGGTTTTTGTTGCCGCAGAGTAGTAGGTGTACATCTATAATCTACATGTATTTTATGTTTCAAAAATTAAGAAAGTTTTTTTTTAGAGCAAGGGATTGTCTTTGCCTTGTACACCCCCATTCTCTGGCAAAAACATATATTCCGACATTAAAGTTAGTATTGAACCTAAAGATTAACCAAAAATTTATTATAATTTTGCAATACATGTACTTTTAACTCTTTTGCAATGAATACCTCAAGTAAAGTCCCGTCACTGACGAAAGTAACAATTAACTATAATATTAAACTTATATCTATGTCAATCACAATAATAGCATGGCACAGCTTCTAATACTTTGGCACTCAGAGCAATTTAAATATCTTAAGTTTACTATTAATCATTTATCATTCATCATAAGGCCACCCACTACAAAAATAAGAAAATAGAGCTTGACGTCACTTCTCTAATACCTTGAATAACCTTGTTTAACAAAGACTGCTTAAAATCGAGGAAGGTATAATTAAAAGGATCCAATATACCCCCAAAAGTCTGAATGATTTAAAAGCAAATACAATGTTCATAAATTGTTGATCTCGACCTCGTCCAAATGACTTAGGACAGTGACACGAAAAAGAAACAACTTTTAATAAATCCCTGATGTATGAACGTCTGGCGTCTCTTTAGTTGTGAATACGAGTTATACGACTAAAACTTTACAGTTCCCATCCAAACTGACTCACAAACAACTGTAATATCATGTTAATACTTCGCTGTATAAAAAAAAATTATGGGTCTCCGCCGAGGGGTGCCCACTCTGCCATTAAAATATACATGTACTACTAATAAACTTAAAAGGATTAAAATTATACCAATTTTTACTATTTATATATATCCATTTCAAAACATACTACAATTTATATTTATAGCCAAAGTCCATTCCGAAATTCAGTTTACTTTACAATTCGTCCACCAACAATCTAGACGTTTAGCAATTCTAGCTACTGATCAAAACAATTAAATTATTGTAAAATACCGAATTTAGAAATATATGCAGAAGCTAACCTGGGTGTAAATGTATTAATTGCATTTTTTTTGTTAATTTTTGTACTATGAGTACATATGTAGACAATTTGAATTGGCCAATTCATACATGCATGTACATTGTATCGACTTCACAGAAAAGCTTCGTGTTCGGTTGATATTTTTCTGTGTGAAGTCCATAAATCTATGGATATATCTCTTATAAGGATATATTTTAAAGTATGTTAAGAAGCAGATAAATCTATGTTCAACCTGTTGTTGACTAAAAAATTACTCTTCATTGTGTATTTTCTGTAATTATGTACAAGCTATCAAACTATTTAAATAGATTCCAATTCACAATACATGTAGTTGTCAAAAATAAAATATTGACGTCACTTCTGTTAAAAGGTTAACCTTGTGGGAGTAAAAGATTAAATCTCAAAGTAGAATCGCCATTATTACATACAAAAGACACTTTAACCTCCCTGACTTTTCAGATATTTTTAAATATTTCGACGCAATTAGTACAGAGAGCTCTCCGTCTTCGCTCAATTACTTTTAACGTAAAGAAAAATGATACAAGTTGATAAAATCTTTGGATTATTTTAACCACAATAAAGAAGAGTGCGAGACAAATAAGGAGAAAACAGTTTGCTGACTAATTTTGATCGCGCGTTTGGTCGTCTGACTGGGACAGCATGGCGTTGCGGATAATACAAAACATGCCAGTCTTAATCCAATTTTAAATGTTAAGTGCATTTGTCATTCTAACTAAAGAATAGAATAACTAAAAGACATATGTAAGAGAGCGAGAACCCTAACTTTTTTCATCCATTAATAAAAACTATGACATTTTCGAGGTACGTGTATTGTCTTTAAATGTACCTTTACGATAATTAGATACATACGATCACCAATAGATGTAAATTGATATCGTTGTCATCTCTACTCTTGATGTAAATAAAGTTCACAACAATAAAATATTTCATAAGCGTTTTGTTAGGGTTTGTTCATCGACATTCAACGTTTTGTTTACATGTTTATGTTACGTTTGTCCCAGAAATCCCGCGAGATTTGTACATTCTCCGACTTTTTCACAAAAGAGCGCACTAAGAACTATAACTCTTCATTAGTGGAAATAGAACGTATTCCATACTCTGGTATCTCGCACAAATGCCTGGTAAGGTACCTCAATTTTTTGTCAGTAAACATGTTAGAGTAGTAATTCTTCAATGACAAAATCTTGGAAAAAATTATTTATTATTGAGGAACGTCTCGTCTGTCCTTAAGCAGGTATGTGAGTACAGATAAAGATTGTGTTTAAAATGAACTTTCCATGCAAAAAGGTGCCCACCAGTCAAGAGTTATCTTACTTGTGGTATATACTGATGTAGAAAGTTTGGCAGCCCCCCTCCTCCAAGACCAATCAACATGCAGGTCAACTTCTCTGAAAGAAAAAACATATTTCATTTAACTAAGTCTCCATATTTACATGAGTGTGTGCTATCATTTAATGCTTCGATAAATCATTTCAAACTTACCATCTTTATTTACAGCAGACTTGAGAAATCCCAATCCTGCAACCATAGCCACATAGTACTGACTGGCTAGGTAGCTGTGATCTATGGTGTGTTTCTTCTTCCCTTTTCCCTTCTTTTTTTGTTCTGTAAAAAATAATATTTTGTTAAAATTAAAGTTATCATAAACACTGAGCTCTCAAAATGATCCTCCCAAACATGTACCATCAAACATAAAATAAGAGATGCACTAATGATGAAGATTTGTTAAAGTTTCATTAATTGTAACAAGTGGTGTAAGAGGTGTCAAAGACAAGAGGTGGCAACCTATGTGTTCCAGAAAAAAGAATGTATAAATGGACATCCATCTATACATATCCCCACTTTAAAAGAGGGGTTTATGAGAACATCCTTTTTTCCATCACTCTCAATAAACCAGCATAATATTCCTTCCTGGTGTACCTGACACATAAAAAGTGTGTGATTTTTCTGTACAACCAGGGACCTATATACTAGTATATAAGTCCCTGGTACAACATTTTGAACTGAACATGTACGGTAGGTTATTTCTGTAATGATAACTGCCTACTAATGTCCAAGAGAGAAAAAGAAACAGAGAGCTACCTTGCTTTAGTCTAGCCTCAGATTGAATAACATTTGGACAGGAAGTGAAGATGAGTCGCCTAAATATCTGACCGCCGTCAGCTACCACATCCTCCACGACGTAGTCCCCACTCAGCGGACTGTGACCTTCACACACCACCGTGCGGCTCCCAATGTCCTCCCCCAGGGACAGGAAGGGGATCTGTATAATAAGTGTGAACAGAGTATCAATACCAAGACCTTAGGGTCACCTCTGTGAAAATCTTTGCATTCCATTTATAAATTATATATACATTGTAAGGGGTGTTAAGAAAATTCGTTCCATAATGAATATTTTTGAAATTCAAAGTGGTGTTTAACCAAAAAGATTTAATTTCCAGTCTGACATAATCACAAGATTGTGCTTTCAATTTATAACAATTAATTTTTAACAGGAAATTATAGTACACTAGTCAAAATTTCTAAGTCCCCAGGCAAGTTTTTGCTTTACACCGCTCTTATAATGATTTATTTAAACAATATAATTTAATAATTGTACAGGATAAAAAAGTAGCAAAATAATTTTTCGCGCTTAATTTATTTCATTGAAGCACTTAAAACACAATATGCAGAAACGTTAAGGCACCCTAGAATTACTTTTGTTGTGTTTGTTGAAAATCTAACGATTTCTAATTATTAAAAGGGATTCAGGTATGCTTTGTAGGTTTTTCGGACGGTAATTATAAAGGCTTTAAGTAAAATAAAGTCATACAGTGAAAGGAAACAGAACTTTCGTTAACTACGACCAGCTTAGGCCATTTCAACTTCACTTTTACATTCTTATGTGGACATACACCACATTTTAATCAAACTTTTTTCTGTTTTTCGTTATCAATTAAAGATGGAGAACACAAAGAAGTAAAAAATATGAAGAATACACCCGAAAAACATATGGAACTCGAACTTCATGCTTTTTAACAAAAACGGTCACGGTCGAGTACATTTGTAATTACACATTCAATTTTAATTTTTTTGGCCTTGACAGGTAAGTATTGCAAATTAAAGGCAATATATATGCAACTAGTATATAAAGGTTGTGAACTTTTAGAAAAAATAATAGTGGGGACTTAGAAATTTTGACAAGTATATTTTCTTTCCATGTGAAAATCCACTAAGCATCTTTGAAACATCAGAACGATAAAAGTGCTGGTCACTTTGTGTGAAAATATTGGATTACTTACTTTTGTTTCTTCACAGCTTATCTTGCATCATGTAAAACTGATGAGGTTGGGTAAAAGAAAGATAAGTCATTTTTCCAAAGAATGGTTTTGTAATATTGGAATTCTATGCTGACTTGATAAGTTTTGCATGGGTATTTGAAAGGATATATTGAGCTGTGTGCTTAAGACATTACATGAATATGCTGCATCCATGATTTTTCTGCACAGACATCATCTGTTTCAATACCTGCCCTCCCCTATATGATTCAACTCAGTTAAAACCTGATCAGTAGCAAAAATGGACTCTGTGAACATGAAATATCACAAACGTTAAATATCTTCCCATTGTTTTTCTTTTCGAAAATGAAAGAAAAATTGGGAATGAACTTTCTTAACATCCTTTATATGTATATAACTACATGTAGTATACTTGAAGAATTTATGGAATAATATTAAATTTCAATACTTTTTCTATCCTTTCATTGGTTATATTTGCCAAATGGCTACCATCAATTTATTAGATAGCCCAGTCCATATTTGTAATATCATTTAATGTTTGGTAACAAGTTTCAAAAGATTGTCTTACTTTCTGCATTAATAACCTTTAAAACTTATTTTCTCCTTATAAATCTTAAATACTCTGCCTTGTACCTGTACTCCATTTTTGAATCCTGGTGGTGCCAGTTCCATGACTTTAGAAGACAACTCATGTTTAACACTGTCCATGTCAGAATACGAGTGGTGCCTACTCAGGGAGACCACCACTAGCCGCTCAAACCCAGCATTCTTAGCTAAGTGGTTCCTCCCTTCCTCAGACCCAAACAGCCAGTCTGTTTCTCTATTAAACAGGGATATCAAAGAACCAATTAGATTCCATATCGATAAATACAGATATCAAAGCTATATAACCAGTTATTTTCCCTTTTTAATACAGATATCAGAAGTTTAGAACCAAAATGTTTTTTAATTACACCTCAATAATTATCATTTTTGAATACTTCAAACAAGAATGTTTATTTATTCTGTTATAATAAATACTGTTACACAGACACATATACATGAAACATTAATACCAGCTATAAAATAATTTTTATTTTGTTACAAGAAACTTCATTTTCATCAAATTTCAAGTTACCTCCCCTGCGGAACAATAAAAATGGCAAATTTCCTGAGACCTGTCTCTGGAACATCAACAATATGGAGGGTGTACCGAGGTTCTGTTGACGACGATGTAAATAAGGTCAGGGAAACCTGCTCACCGTACAAGTTCCTGTAATATTCATTTTACTTCTGAGGAGTTTGTACAAACCTCATATTCAGTGGTTATGATACAGCTGTAACATTTATCAATTACACGTAATCTAAAAGTTTTATTCTAATGTATAGTGTTTATCTAAATAAATGAGATTTCCTTGTACATTGTAATATAATCATTTAAAACTCAGGGCTCTTGGGTTTGATTCCCAATGCAACCCTATGTTTCTTTATGTGTATTTATGAATTTTCAAAATTATATTAACTTATTCCTTCTTTTCTATATTATAGAAGTTAACAGGACCTGTATGTATTTTTCTAACGAATTGTCTCCCCAATCCATTAAGGAGTACACATGCAGTTTCCTGCTATTGATGATAGTGTTAAGTGTATGCTGAACTCCTAAATTAATATAGAGTTGTTTCCCTTACCTCTTACTTAGCTTCTGTCTAATCATGGCGTAATACTGCACCTCTTTGATCAGTGTCTTCATTTCATCTACAGAGTTATACCGACTGATTTTATCCTCAGAGCTGCTTATTTCAAGTATCTACCAAATAACAAATATTACATGGAAAAATACTATATGTGTATATTTACAAAATGAAATATTATACAATCTTCTCATTATTTTTCAACCCAAGTATATTTTGTTTCCATTACTTACTGGTTTCATGTTTGGCATTTTCTTGAATTTGGTGAACACAACAGCAAATACTGGAAGGGTAAAATCTTTGTCCGTGTTCTCAGAATTCTCTGTTTCTATCTTATGAATCCTCACAGGCCATCCCCTACAAATATGATCCATAGCACACACTCTTCAAATTCTCAGGGCTAAATTTGGGCTGCATATATCTTTTTTTAAACAATTATGATTTTTGTAAATACAGATCTGCATGGTTACAATGATATTTTAATTTAGTAGTAAAAATTAATATTCCAATTAAATATTACAGTTAAGAGCATCTGAAATTATTTACAGCACAGTCTTACTATTTTTAAAATAACCCACATGATTAGTGGCCGGTAACTCATTTTATGAAATAACTTTAGAGAAACTCACACTTCAGGGAAATACTGTAGAGTTTTGTTCAATATATGGTCTTGCATTAAAGAAATGCAAATGTATCTACCACCCAGCTTCAGTACTCGTCCAATTTCACTGAACATTTTATCGATGTCTTTAGTCACAGCTTCCGAGTCATCAACCATTAGGGCATCTAATGTCCCCTTGTCCAAGACAACACTAAATGATGAATCTTCAAATTCCATCTGAAAACCAGAAAACAGGTTAATAATATACGTTTGTAACTCAATATGTCAAACATTGTCTACTTCATCATCGGACACCCATTGGTGATCTCATCAATTACATATCATTCTTAACATAATGATAAGAAAAAACCAAGACCATATCTATTCTATTCCTATGAAGTTCAGAAAGCACATTTCAAATGTAAAATAAAATTTCTTAAAAACAACTATTATAAACATATTCTTATCCAATATACAATTTAACAAAATAACACCTTACATTGAGTGCATCCATTTTGATGTACTTCATGTCTGGTCTTTGTGCCTTATTTCTGTCGATCATCTGTCGCACAACAACGTCGCTGATATCAATGTTTGTGATGTCATGGTGACCAACATCATAAAGATTCTCACTCAGCACCGAATTACCACAACCAATAACCAGGATCTTGTCTGTTGTCTTCACATACTTATGTAGAACTCCACAAAGCTCTGGATATTCTCCATACCTAAAGCAGAATATAAGCTAGAATTGAAGCTAATACACAAAAATAAAATGTGTGTTACAAAGGTATCAACAACCTATAATATATTTTTTATGCTTAAAATCAAAACTAAAAAAAAATTTGTATTGTTTACTTTGCAGAATCATCATTTACAGGTATCATTTAATCATCAATCTATAACTTTGGGCTCCTCATATATTTCAAATAAAATCTAAAATGGTAATGAGACTTTCTTTAAATTACATTCAAAATATCAGACATTTTCAGCATCATCGGAAACCATGGGTTTTTCTCTTCGTTTCACTATATTCTCCCCTTTGGTTGAATGTAGTGTAACAGAGAGAAAACCTGTGGGTTCCAATGATGCAATTACAGAAAAAAAAATCATACATAAAGTAATAATGATAAAAGAAGAAAAATACCACTCAAATGCCTTTGTTCCTCGCTTTTTGAAGAAATTTTCCCAATACTCAGCCGAGTGGAAGTCTTTGTAATTTTGAGGAAGCAGATTCATGTTGTTTATTCAGCATTTACATATTCATCCCCAATGATGCAAATCCTGCTAAAAAATTCATATGTAAAAAAAAAAAAACAATATCATGTTAATAAATGTTATGGTATATGCACAGATAAATAGGAATTTGACATCAGATTCAAATAAAAAAACAATCCCACCATACTGCATGCCTCAACAAAGAATGTACTAAAATTTCAAGCATCTGTTATCAGTAGTTGCTGAGAAAACTGCGACAAAAATTTGTTAATTTATTAAACGGACAGATGCACTGACAAACAGGAAGTTGACATCAGATTTGAACAAGAATTAATCCCAGCACATAAGATGCCTCATGAAAGAGTGTGCTAAAATGTCAAGCATCTGCAATTAGTAGTTGCTGAAACTGTAACAAAAATTTGTATTATATGAAACATGAATGAAAAAGACAGACGCACGGACAAACAGGAAATTGACATCAGATTTGAAAAAGAATAAATCCCACCATATAGCATGCCTCAGAGAAGATTGTCTTAAAATTTCAAGCATCTACGATGAGTAGTTTGCTGAGAAAACTGCTACCAAAATTTGTTATGCATGAAACATATATGAAACAGACAGACACACAGACAAACAGGAAGTTGACATCAGATTTTGACAGAAATGAAACCCACCATATCTCATGCCTCAGAGAAGATTGTGTTTAAATATCAAGCATCTGCGATGAGTAGTTGCTGAGAAAACTGCGACGAAAATTTAGTATGTATGAAACGGACAGATGCATGGATAAACAGGAAGTTGATATCAGATTTGAACAAAAATTATTCCCAACATATGGCATGCCTAAGAGAAGATTTTGTTAAAATTTCAAGCAACTGCATAAGACTGCATTGAAGAGTAGATGCTGAGAACAATGCGACAAAAATTTGTTGCGGACGGACAGACAGAAAGACAGACACACAAAGGCAAAAAAGTATTACCCCCTCTCCTTTGGAGCTGGGGTATAAAAATATTTAGAGCAATGAATAGTTTCTGCATTTCATTACACTATGCGAATGTCAGACACCTTCAAGGCTTAACCCAAGGACATCTAGGCCATTCGGTTCAGACAGGTTGGCCAATCTATATGACACCTCGGCCCGAGCTAAATTTCATTGCAAAATATATTATATTTCCTACATTATACAGAAACTGCCTCTAGAGCTCTAACATTATCTACAAGTATAATGATGACTATAATAAAAATGAGAAGACATAATTAAGGCGCTAATTCATAAACAAAGAAAATGCCACGGCACATTTTTTAACGAAGTGTCAAGTCAGGGACCTATATACTAACTAATAGTATATTAGTATATAGGTCCCTGGTCAAGTGTGTGTCAAACTGGCAATTATGAGGAGTTAATTATGAGCAGGACTCTCCAACATTTCTTATGAAAACATTCATAAAAGTTGATTAATTGATACAACCATATCGTACATTAAGAAAATTTATATAACTACATTTTTCTCATTCTCACATTAACCTCCCAAGCCAAAGAGAAAGTTTACCAACATGTTTATCTTTTTACATGTAGTCCAATTCTTTTTCACAGATGACATAAATGACATATTTCCCATATGTTTCAAATCCCAAGGGAAACAATGCAAAATGATACAACAACATACATTTTTATAATAAAAATATATTCATTAAATCATAAGAAAGAAATGCTATTACATTAACAGAATAAAATATTACTAAGCATATGTATTGCACATTTCCACATGAGAGAGATGCTGGGTAAGGACTTACAGAGAAATTACATCATAGACCTCTCCCCCTTCCCAATTTGATTTTCATGAAGAAAATCATTTAATCATCAGAAAGAGTTACATTAAAAATTGAATGAATTTATAATAACATTAATTCAGACAATGGATTAATTTTTTCTGTCACAAAATTTTACTTAGGCCGTGGAGTCTTTGATATGGGTTGATGTGTCAATAATTTTGAGCCAACCTGTCAGGGCCGAGGTGTCAACCGTCACGGGCTGAGGTGTCATTGGGGCCAAGATGTCTGTCTAATCACTATGCACACTGCGTGTATTTAAAAAAGAGTTTTACAATGAGAAAGATTTTGTACATCAGGTGCATGTATCCGATTGTCTGAATTTAGTATCAAAATTTTTTGACATACTATGAAGAATTGAATACTAGTAATATCCTGTATTACAGATTGTTATTTGACAACAACTGAAACAGAGGATTCCTTCCCGATTTCCTGATCTGCTGTATATAGAACAAGTATGGGAGAGTGGCCTTTACAAGAACTAAGCTTTTACCTGTTTACAATGTTTACAAAGAGTGGAGTGACACTGCGTAGAATGACGTTTGTGAGGGTTATTGTCAAACACGTGGATCTCTTACTATGCAATTGCCAAAAGTTTAAGCATTAATTCTCACTTTTTTTCCAAATTACTTCAACATCCACACTGTTTGTGCACGCAATTAGTACAGAGAGCTCTCCGTCTTCGCTCAATTACTTTTAACGTAAAGAAAAATGATACAAGTTGATAAAATCTTTGGATTATTTTAACCACAATAAAGAAGAGTGCGAGACAAATAAGGAGAAAACAGTTTGCTGACTAATTTTGATAAAAAATATTTAAAAACTAATTTAAGCAACAAAAAAAAAACTATTAAATAAAGTTTACCATATAACGCAAAATGCGAGGCACGCCATATCAAGGACCCTGTTTAAATAATGAAAATGTTTATCTAACCTTTAGTTTAACACTGAGTGCATTTCCGATATAGGGTACCAGTCATTCAGGAAAAAGTTCTCGAGATTCAGCATTATCAGCAGCTGATCAAAGGCAGATAACTCTGTGTTAAATTTATATAAAACTAGAAGTCTCTGATGAGACTGTAGCTGTACTGGTCTGTACGCAGAACAAAAGAAAAGTAACACTTGGATTTAAAACTTTGCAACAGACAGCAATAAATAGAATGACCGTATGTTCCTTAGTGTAGTGTAATCATGTGCCAATTTATATTGAAATCAAACAAAGACTGGAGGAAGAAAAGCGTTTTGAAAGTATTTCTAATTTAAGTGACCATGGTGACACCGTTCATCAAAATCAAAAACTGATGCCCTAAATTTTGTATCTTATTGTAATCTACTTGTGAGCCAAGTTAAATTGAAATCAGACCAAAACTGAAGAAGGATTGATAGAAAATATCTAAACTGAACATAACAAAAATAAATTTTCTTTCTGTAGTAGTCTTATTGTCCATAAAGATTTTCTAAACATGTACTAGTCTTTATCTCTTCATATGCAGGGAACCAAATATTTGCCAATTACCATTTTTTTCAGCAAAAGAGAGATAACTCTTATGGAACAATTTTCTCTCCAGTCCACTTTACATGGCAAACTAAGAACCTTCTAAAATTAAATGAAAACAAAGAAATCTCAAATATAAAATCTGTATTTTCTCCCAACATTAAAGTTTTCATCTGCTGGCCAGTGTCAACCCATCCAACATTTCTACAAGGTCAATGTCCACTTTGCTGTTAGAGTCTGTTATAGACTTCTGTAACATCATCACATTGGCACTAACAGTCTTTATGAAAGGATCCACTGACCCCCCTTTCTTCTTGCCCCCAGTGTCAGGTTTCTCTATGGGGTCAGGTAGGACGGGCTGAGAGGGTAAGGCATACAACACCGTGTTCACATCATCCGAGAAGTCTTTAGTATACACACATGGGAATATCTCCATAATATCGGTGAAAACCTGACTCTTCAGTTTGTCATCTCTACAGACCACATTTATCATCAGTAAACCTTGTAAAGAAAGAAAAAAATATTCACTACTGTAGATTCCTAAACATATGCGTGGAATTAATTATTGCGTAATTTCGCGAGAAGCACCACACGAGAAATAAAATTACTCGCCTTTATTTTTATGGTGCTGAAATCCATGTCTGCAAGCACATTTTTCTCCAATCCATGTTGTCTTGATACCTAATAATACCAATCTTGCATGTCTATTCATAAAACGTTTTCTTGATCAAGATGAGGGAAGCTGTCTTTCGTACCTTTAATTACAGAAGAGCTATGTCAGGAAGGTGACTGTTTTCTATACCTCTTTTAGTCTTTATTCTGTATTTAATTATGGGTTACGATTGCATGATCTATTGTTTGATATTCTGATTATTTGTTGTCCGAACTTCGTTTGATTTCCTTTGAATGCCATTTTCCTACAGTGTTAAGAGCTGTTTCATTATTTTGCTGCGGAATAATGTATTGTTTTATTTATTTATCTTAAAGCCTTGTCAGAGGATCTTCACTTGCATTTAAATATACTATGAAAAAGAAAAGAGGTGACTCAGATGATTATCTTTTGATAATCATTAGTATATTTTTAAACACGACATACTTGGAAAATAGTTTTATCATTTTACCTTCTGTGCATACCAGCAGTAAACCCCACCATGTCCACTCTAATAAAGCTGCTGAGTACAACTACATGTATTTCTTTTTGGGTTATACTAGGTGAATCGAAAATTTTATCAATAAAGAGAAAAAAATTGGAAACAGGCATTTATCCGAGCAGTGATTGAGGGAGTGAGTGTAGCAAGCACTTCTGTCACTCTTTGAAGCTCATTTTCTCGCTATTTTCAACTGATTGATAAAATTGCCAACTCTTTGGATTATATATATTATATCAATAAATCGTTAATGTTCTCTGTTTGTAAAAAAAATAACAAATGTGCCATTTTAAAGACCTTAGCATAAACATTTATTTATGTCTTTACAGAATGAGCTGAAATTGTAGTTACCAAAACAGATTTCAAAAAATAACAGAATCATGGCGATGATGGACAATGCAGCCTTTTTACTCTCTCATATACGTAATTCATTTATAACAAGTGATGATACTGGCATGTGTGAATTAATAATTGAGAATGATGAAGCTGACAGAGATACTAAAAAATTGTCCAGGTATGAAACTAGCTGCTACCATAATTCTGGAAATTTTTACGTCGATTTATTTTTGCGAATTTGGGTCAATAAAGTTGTATGTTTCTAAATTTTGCAAATTGTCATCATGGTCATTGGCACTTAGTCTCAAATTAAAGAGAACTTGAATTTTTCCTAGAAGTCTATAAGTTACATATGTACATACAATATGAAGCAATATCAAAGTTCTATAATCAGATAAAAATAATTTTCAAAAGAGATAAAAGATCTTAACAGTGTAAGGTTTTATAACATTTTATTAAATCACGCATGTAATAAAATGAATTATATAAAACAATGTTAGCTTTTACTAGCCTTTAGATAAAATCATTTCCTACCGAGTATAAGAAGAGAAAGAAACATCTAGTTAGTTAATATTGAATTACATAATACATATGAAACAATGTTTTTTTTTTTTAATTTGAGTTGATTTGTTCTTAAGCAAAGTATTTTTGCGAATGCAAAGCATGTGCAGATTTGCTAATAAATTATATTCATAAAAAAAATCCAGATTTTCGGTATTAATATTGATAATACTTGTATTCAATTTGTGATATTCCACATGCTTGGATATGAACAGGAATCTGTTCCCTGTTCTGTCTACATTTACAAGGATATTGTTCCCTGTAAATGTAGAGTTACATAAAGTATGTTTCTATTTTTTAAAAATTTGCATCTTTTTTATCATTTTTTAGGATTGATGGATCTTTAACTGACAGTGGAACAGAGTTTTCAGATCATGAGCTTTCTACTTCTTACGACATTCTTCCAGACATGGGCTATGGTATGTTTTTTGTATTACATATTAATTACCAATAACTTGGTAATTAAGTGTCTGTCATTGTTCCCTCTTTTAAATTCACCTTAGTATGATGACATTTACCTTTCAGTGAAGCATAGATAATAATTTTCATGATGTGCAAGTATGCTTTCATTTTTTCAGCTAAATCCTCTAATAATTTAAGATTTTAGAAAGACATATGATTTATTACTAATTAGGAAAACTTTTGATATATAATTTAACAACATACTTTGACAGGACATAGATTAAGATCGAATACTGCACAGCGACTGGAAAGATTAAAGAAGGAGAAGAAAAGTCAACGAAAAGTAAAAAATATCTCCTGGCGTGACTGTCCATCAGACTACACAGGTACTGACTAGTTAACTGCCTCCTGTAAATGTATGTGACATCCGAGTCATGTGACAGCCATGGTGTATATTTAACCCTTTTTTGCTGTTTTCCCTCAGGCAATTTTACTTTCATAATCATTTACATGCATTGTGGTGTGATATATGTATTTGTTTTGTCCACACAAATAATTACAATGTACTTTTAAAAAATTGATATCTATTTTGAGATTTAATGAAGAAAAAAATCTTGTGTTTTTTTAAGCTGAAGATAAAGGACATTTGTTTGAGAAGAAGTCACTGCCATACCCAGACTTGGACCCGGGGGAGTTCTCAAAAGGCTCCAACCAGATTCAGAAAACATGACAACTTAAGTAGAAAGAATCTTGATTAGATATCAAATGCAAAATTTATGTACACATATTCAATTTTTTTTCATAAGAAAAAATTTTTTTGAATACATTTCAATTATTTATAATGAGCTAGAGCTCTACCTCAGTTTTATTTTCTTTTAAAATTACATCATTTTATCATTTTACATATTTGTTTTGAAATGTAAAAAATTGCTTGTAAATAAGTGCTATATTTATGTATCATGTATCTGTATATTGACCATTGATAGACTTCTCTGGTTTAAATAAGGCAGGGAAAAAATTATTGCATTGTTAATAAACATTACTTTTAAAACATTGGCAATTGAATGAAAAAAATTCAAATTATTTACAAAAGTTAAAAAATACATATACATTCATATTTATAGTTCTGAGAAATAAATGGCAAATACAAAAATGTCCAGAATTTTTGTCCCTTGAAGTGAATTTGTTTGAAAATTATTTAAAAAAACCAATGTATATAAAATCTGTGTAGCAAAATTGTTGTGTGTGTTTTTCATTGTAACTGATAACTGTTTGTATGCTCATCAGAACTCTGTTAAATTATTTATGCAGCTTTTTGTCATGTCTTTGGACAGACTCTATAATCCCGGTGCCATAGTTATTCTTTAAATCTTGCTGTTGAAAATCCTTGATAAAAATTTGTGAATAAAACAGGATTTTTAAATATGTAATTTGAAAATTACCACTGTTTTATATTAATGAACATACATTGTGTGTTGGCTATGAAGGTGTGTAATACTATATAACCGTGAGAGGCAGGCGCGAGTGTTTGCTGTAGTGACATACAAACTTAATGGTCAGGATTTACATTTGTAAGACCTATTTATCTACCTCAAATGAACCTGTTGTACATTTTTTTAAAAAGAAAACAGATTTTTTTTTTTCAGTGTAATCTTTGCTATTTCATTGTCATCTATGATAAATTTTCATGTATCTGATGAATTAAAATGTATAAAGTAGAGAAGATTGTGTTGTTTTTATATGACTGTCAGCTTATGTTATGGAACAAGTGACTTCCTTACATGTAGGACTGACTGACTTGTCCATGCTGTCTCTTTCATTGCACTTATTTATTGTTCATCCATTTAATTTTCATGGGGTATAGACAAGGTTAAAAATTTTAAAAAGTAGGTCAAACTTCAAGGTCCAATGAAAGGTCTTGTCACAAAGAATACATTTGTAAAGTATGAAAGCACTAGCCCTAACCCTTTAAAAGTTACGGTCAAGGTTTGCTTTTTAAAAGTTGGTCAAACTCCAAGGTCAATGGGTAAAAGTTCTTGGTATCCAATGAAGGGTCTTCTCACAAGGATTACATATGTGAAGTATGAGACCACTAGCCCTTAGCATTCACAGGTTATGGTTAAGGTTTTGTCAAAGGTATTAAGATCTCCAAAGTCAAATGGTCAAGTAAATTGGTATCCAATAAAAGGTCTTACCACAAAGAATACATATGTAAAGTATGTAAGCCCTAGTTCAAACCGTTCAGAAGTTATGGCGAAGGTTAAAAAAAAATAAAAGTAGGTCAAACATCAAGGTCAGAGGGTCAAATAAATTGCTATCAAATGAAAGGTCTTGTCACAAGGATTAAATATGTAAAGTATGAAAACACTAGTCCTAACCCTTTAAAAGAAATGGTAAAAATTTGCTTTTTAAAAGTAAGTCAAATTCCAAGGTCAACGTCAAAGAATCAAAGTTCTTAGTATCCAATGAAGGGTCTTCTGACAAGGATTACATACCTGAAGTATGAAAGCTTTATCCCTTAGCATTCAAAAGTTATGGCCAAGGTTAAAGTTTTTCCATAAGTACGGAAATCTTCAAGGTCAAGGTTGTTGGTATCCAATGAAAGGTCTTTCCACAAAGAATACATATGTGAAGTATAAATGTCCTGGTATCTACTGCTCAAAAGATATGGCCAAAATAAAAGTTTGGACTTTTTGTGTAAAAGTGGGTCAAACTCCAAGGTCAAGGTCAAATTTGGTGGTACCCAAAGAAATGTCTTGTCAAAAGGAATACATTTGAGAAATATGAAAGTCACAGCTCCACTAAATGAAAAGTAATGAGCAAGGTTAAAGTATTTTCGGACAAACAGAGAGACAGCTGGACAGACGGACGGACACAACAAAAACTATATACCCCCCGAAACTTCGTTAACGGGAGGATAAAAAATCTCACCCTCAACTAAAAAGCCACTGGCCCAAGAAACTAACTTATTTGAAAGCATTCTGAGGTAGTGTAGATTTTAGAAAATGGTTAAAATTATGACCCTTAGGGTCAGGCGGTGCAAAAATGGGGAATCAAAGTCTCGCATTGAAATGCACGAAAAATCATCTCAAGAATCACTGGACCAGAAAAACGGAAATTTGTATAGCCTAGCTGACGTATTGTTGATTCTAAATTATTCAATTCATTTCACTTGGCCATTCAATGGGGCCTACTAGGGGTTATATTGAGGAGTACCTTCAAAACTTTTGAAGAGTAAATCCATGATGAACCATACATCCTCTGGTAATGTAAATCCATTTTTATTTAAATCACAACCCCTGTGTATAGAATGTGGCCATAAAAGGCAATCAAAAATACAGAAGAATAGATGTAGTTTTAGCTCACCTGAGCCGAAGGCTCAAGTGAGCTTCTCTGATCAAAATTTGTCCATTGTCTGTCGTTGTTGTTGTCATCGTCGTCGTTGTAAACTTTACACGTTTTCCCTTGTGTTTTTTTAAGCTGAAGATAAAGGACATTTGTTTGAGAAGAAGTCACTGCCATACCCAGACTTGGACCCGGGGGAGTTCTCAAAAGGCTCCAAACTGTCTCAGCAAATAGAGAACTATGCCAATCTAGGAGAAAACCCATTCCTTGAATATGCAAAGTTTGATGGAAGGGTGTGTTGAAAATTTATTTTACTTCATTTTTATGCTTGCTCAATTCAAACATTTCTGTAAATATTTTGTAGCTGTTTGTTGATTTATACCTAAGATTCTTTTATCCTTTCAGGCAAGTGTTGGGACTCTCTCTAAGAAAATTGACATCTTTCTAACCATGTGTCCACCAGGAATGAGGGAATATCCAATCACAGTTATTGTTGTAGCAACAGCTAAAATTCAAGATCTGATTGGTCTAATTTGTTGGCAATACACCAACGAAGAAAGAGAACCAAAGCTGAAGTAAGACGTTTGAATTTAAAATTATTTTAGGAGAGTAAATTGCTATATGTCTGAATAGTCACAAATAATCAATACATTAGATATAGGTTTTCCATTTGAAATACTTTAAGTATAAGCAATATTTTCCTGTTATGCAGTGAGAACATAGAGATGTACTGCCTCCACATCGCTGAAGATGACGGAGAAGTAGACACAGATTTCCCCAGTCTGGATAACAGAGAACCTGTCTCTAAGTTTGGATTCTCTAAGCTGGCTCTGGTAGAGAAGGACATCCCTCCTCCCGCCAATAACCGCTCCACTCATGTTGTCACGGTGTAAGTGAAGGTGTATCTAAAACTACTAAATGTAAAGTGTTAGCAAGGCTTTTAAAGAAGCATGTGGCAGGAACAATTTAGAGTAAGATTTTATTTTACAATGCAAATTTTCTTGATAGAATGTTTTATCTGATTTCTGGCCTTTACAGGATTGAGACTAAAAGTTCTGTATAAAAAGACCTACATGTAAATTCAAATAGTTTTCATCAAAACAGCCACCTTCCCCTTAATGTCTCAATATTTTCCACTTAAAATGTCTTGCAATGAGTGATTGGATTGATAATTATCATCCAAACTCATCAATATTACATTCTACATACAGATTTTCTACTAGTGAATGATAGCCTGCATTGCATTGGATCAAAGTCCAGTGAAAATTTCATTTATTTTTTTTTATTTTCAGACATGTTCCAAACAGAGGCTTTAACAAATTTCAAGTAGAAAATATGAATACAACAATTCGAGAAATTTTACAGAGAGTACTCAAGAGGAGGAAAGTTAAAATAAGACCAGGTGACCTCTCATGTACATTACACACAGAAACAGCATGGTATATTATATACTAAAAACAGAATAAATTCATGTTAACTGTAATTGTTCTTGTAAGTATTTATATAAAAATATTATTAGACACTGAGTAAAAATGGTAGTAATCTGAATTTCCTCTGCAGGCCAGCAGTACAATATGGAGAAACAAAGTGAGCCTGGTGTGTCCTTAGAACTTGACGCTACTCTGGCCAGCATGGACACACTTGAGTTCTGTCTTGTCAGGGAAAACAGTAAGTATCTTCTGTGATATATTTGGTTTTGGAGTTATTTACCAGTAGTGTGACGAAACACATATTTAGGACGATTCTCAATGAAGCTTGGACTTTCAGTAAGGGGTGCTATGTGATTGCTATCTGTCAAATGGTGAATAGATTTTTATTTGTCAAGAAATTAATAACATCAGGAACTTTAAACTGTTGTTGACAACGATTAGACAACTTAAGCTCCACCTCTTTGCTTCGTGAGACAATGTTATTGGTTATTCGGTACATTTGTTGACATTTGCCTGAATTTCTATCCCATGTATATTTCAACAGTGAATGAAAGCTGTTTAAATTTCAGATGCTATAAATTATGTAATGTCGAAAATGCCACGCCTTACTGAAAGTCAAAGCTTAACTGAGAATTGTACTAATTTGATATTTGCAGCAAACCAATTCTTAATCAAAGAAGTTTCACCAAAATGATATATGTTATTGATGCAAAAATTTTATTTCTACAAACTTCAATTTTTTTTTTTAATTGTTTGTCTGTTTTCCATTAAAATTATGAATTATGTATGAATGAAACAAAGACATTATTAATTGCTGATCAGGTACAAGAGGGGAAGTGGAAGATGAAAGAGAAGGAGACTTGTCAACCATTGCAGACTCGCTTACAAGTCATCAATATAAGAGTTACATAGTCAACATGATACACAGACTGAGAACTAACACAGAAGTCCAGCTAGGTAAGGAGTTACATTGTACAATTTTATACAGGTTGTATTACTGAGAAACTATAATATAGTTTATCAGGAAGAGAAAGATAATATTGCAAATTGAAAAACATTGAATGTCTCTATTGTAGGAATAAGTGGAGAGAAGGTAGAAATAGACCCAGTAGGTACAAAGGGCTCGGTCAAGTTCCTACGACAGAAAGCTGCTACTTATCCAGCGGATACGATCGCCTCAGCTGACATCTTAGAGGAAAAATCAAATGGTAAGGGGTATTAAACAAATAATGTTGACAATGTTAACTTCTAATGCCTGTAAATAAATTTATGTGTGAATTTTTGGCACATTGATTTTATGATGTTGATAGTCCTAACTTGTAGGAAAATGTGAATGAAATTTTATTCTGTGCATGCAAAAGCAAGAACTTTAAGCAGATAAGTAACTGACCTCTGTAAGAAATATTTACATCTTTAAATTAATGATGCTGTAATGCAGATGAAACATGCGTTCCTTGAAACACTTTAGTTTTATATTATTAAGTGTTTGAATATGCTAATTGGAATGAATCACAATTCTGAGTAGTTGACAAAATAATTTTCTGCACTTCGCTGTTTTATAATAATTTTTCAAATAATTTGTTCCGTTTTCTTATCAAGTAAAATTATTCTTTTATTCCAGGGAAATCGATGTTCCGCTTGACCTACTTTACGGATAAAGACAGTTATAAACACCATGATTTTGAAACTGATGACGATATCACTCATGAAATAGTGCAAAAAATTAAAAACATTCTGGAAATGAGGCTCAGCCCAGTACGCAAGGATTACGTGGCGAACAAGGAGAGGAAACTAAAGAAGAGAGAGTCATTAAGATTTAGTTAGCGTTTATCATTATACAGTCAAACTTGTATCATCTGAACACCATTGAGATCCATGGGAATTAGCCCAATCAGAGATAAGGAACTTAAAGTTAAGATTGTCGGGTGATATTTTGGAATACACAACATCCTCTCATTCAGATTAGAAAAGTTTTACTGTAAATATATACCGAATCAAACCATCTCAGGTGCAATTTTTCTCAATTCATTTTGAAAGATTGCTTAAAATAATATATAGAAATGAATATAGAAATCTTTACAGTAAACTCCACACATTCCCTCACACAAAACCTCTTTTGGTCTCTGAATAATACATTGGCTTAGCTGACCGACCCAGGAAAATTAGCCCAACTCAAAATATTTTATTCCAGAGTTCATTTACACATTTTTTTCATTTGATTTGTTTCTTGTTTTTGCAAGTTTATCAGATTTATTTAGAAGTTTTGATGTTCTCACAATAGCTTTGATGTTACTCTTTTGAAGCTATTAAATGTTCAAAAAAGAATATTCAGTGTCACTTACTAAGGATGAGAGTACAGAATCTTAATGAAGAATTGAATTAGGTTACTTAGTACAGTTGTACTAGAATTACATGAACATATAGATTTTTTAACTTTTAATCTTAAATTGATTTGAAGTCAAGGAGAAAAAAAAATTCCTACCTACCAGCTAAATATCTGGGTCGGTAAATGGCAAACTAACATGTTTTTAATTTTTGCCTTATAAAATTTATGATTCACAAGGTTTCTTGACCATAGAAACCATAAAAACACTTATTGTATTAAACATTGAAAATTCTTGTTTAATTCTTTTAGTTAACTTGATGAATCAATTGAATAGCATAGGAGAATGATTTTTAGCAGAGCACTGATTTCTAAATATCAAATAAAGCTCTGTCTAGCACCAGAACACTTCACCCATGCAGTGGTCCAGAATTTTACAAATTTAATTGTAACAACACCTTTGCTCGTTACAATTTTGCACTTTGTTTGCCTCCTAGACGCCCAAGAGAAGAGAAAGAAGTTTTTTTTTACAGAATTAATACATTTCCATTATATATTCAATAGGGTCCATCTTTAAGCCAAAAGTTACTTGCCATGATCGATTTATTAGGGAAAGATAATGATAACACGTAAGCACCAATACTGCACCCTTGTATCTGCAAGGTTCACACTGTCCAAGCTTTGCATGGTTTTACAAGTTTGTAATATAGTTTGATTAGAATATAGTCAATATTTTTTGTAACAAATACATACCCGGTATTTATTATTTTTGCTAGAAGGGATATTGGATTTATTTTTGAAAAGGAAAACCTTTTTTACGGTAACTACAATGGATGAATATTTTGCGCTTATTATTAACCAGTTTAATTATTTCAAACGGGGTTTGTTGAACAACTGCTTTCTTGAAATCAATCAATGTTTGAGCATTAACCACTTTGATCTTCAAGATGATCTCCACGGTTAATCTAGTTGTTTTTTTTTTTCTATCTGTTGATATGTAAACCCTCTTTTACCTCCCAAGAAGTCAAACCTTAATGAATGGCATATTTTCCGTGGAAAGCTGACATAAATCAGTTTTGTTGGGAGGTAACCGCTGTCGAAACTTCTTTCCCCATTGCGTCTGTCATCAGATTTTAAAAAGGCATGTAGCGTACATCAAAGCCTCAAGATCTCCAAGTTTACGGCGGTCTCAGTTCTTTGTCTGGAAGATGAGATCGCGCGCGGAATCTATATTGATTGAAATATTCTCAGAATAGGCATTTCTTATTGATTCATGTGGCCACGGCATAAATATTTTTCTTGCCTGTTATTGAAATATCTCTGCACTATAAGCGAATGCCATAGGGCACATAAATACTAGAGCTGTTCGATTTTTTTTCTGCAAATGACTGTACGCGTATCTTCCGCGAGTGTTTCATCTGTATTCGGAATCTTTATATAGTTACAATAGTACTCAGATAAAAAGGAATTAAGAGCATAAATATGCTTATTATAAAAAATCTCAAACAAATTTTCTATACTGGGGATTATTTGTTTACAATTATGCCACAAACCGACACTTTTTTAAAAGAAATCAAAAATCAAATATTGCTGAATTGTACACCTTCCACAGACAGACGCCAGCAGTGTTGAAAAATACATATCAATTTAGTGGAGTTCCTATGATAAATATTTCTTTTTGAAATACACCAAGCGTAATCACTTAAAAATCTAATTCCCAGAACACTGCTTGAACAGTGCAATATTTAATCAAACTTTTCGTTTCCTCCTCATTTTAAACCACTGTGCATTTCATCCGCGAATATTCTAATTATGTTTCCTATATGTACACCTCATTAAGTATTAATTAAAAAAACCCACAAAGAGGCATTTCTTCCCCTGTTTGCTGTCTACTAACTGAGGATATCGTGATCGATGCGATGATGTACAGCCCCTGAGCTACGCCCGGAATGTTACGGGTAGTTTATTATTAATAATATGGACCTTAATCAAACTCTTCAGGAAAAATAAAGATCTCACTCCCCGATGGTAAATAGATTGTGAAATATAATCTCCTAGCCTGAGGAAGATAAGAGTCTGGCGTGCTCTTCTGAGGATTCTGTATATATAAAAGGTGAGAAACTGTTTAAGGTAGTGAGTAAAGGTTAATGTATTTGTTGAGAGTATATACATTTGTAAAGAAACATTTCAAAAAGGAATATAAAACTGCTTTTAAATCTTAGAATTTTATCAGTATATTAGTCATTTACGGTTAGGGAAGATCTGGTATGATTCATTTTTTTATGTGCATATATGATTAATGTCAAATAAGATATTTATTTGAAGATGTTCATAATAGTTAAGAATTAGTCGTTTATCCTGGTAGTAGAGTATTTCGTTCTATATATCAAATGTTGATTCTTGCATTTACAGAAATAACACGCTTGGTAAAAACTAGCGCAGTATATTTTTGCTTTTCAGAAGAAATGTCACGTGAAGAACCAAAGAGACACGTTTATAACAAATCACAGAGTTCCATCAATAATGTTTGGAACAATGTGTCTTCAAATTCTGACCAATCAGCACAAAGTGCGCATCACAGAAGTCCATGTGTTAACCAATCAGATAAAGGACATTTGAAAAATAACAACCAATCAGAGCGAAGAAAAGTGTCAGAACTTGTTGAACATGTTGAACTTTTATGACGACAATCAATTTTTTTCGAAGATGTGAAATTGAATTTTATTTAACACTTTTCTTTAAGTATTAAGTAATGTTTAATATTTCGATGTACCTCACGCAGTTTTTAAAAATTCTTCACTCCAAGTGCAAAGTCATTTCTTTTAAAAAATTATGGCATCAGTTAGAACTCCATTATAATCAGTACTTCCGATTAAGTAATTTATTAGATGTTAGAATTTGTACTTTTATATTCCTTGTTGAAATGCAATATTAAAGGACTGAAACTATCATTGAGAAAATGCAATAAACATCACAAATTCTATGGTTTCTACGGTGTTGAATGAGGATTTATCCAAAGAAGATATGCTATATTTTAGGTATTGTTCATCCTTTGTATTTGGACGTCACAAACCTACCCCCC
>PRKT01000100.1:825940-887430 GCA_003671525.1 Saccostrea glomerata | reverse complement strand
AGCAGTCTCGTTTAAAGTCGTCATTTCGTAAGTTCTATGATACAATGACCTTGTCAGCAAATACAATTTATCATTGAGTCAAATGCTGACTGACGTTTTTATACCAATTGTTAGGCCATTATTTACACACTGAATTGTCGACGGATTTTCCTGTTATTTCCCAATCATGCCAAGGAGCACACGGCGGGTGTTACCGATAGGCAGGGGATGATCACTCCTTTAAGGCACCTGATCCCACCTCTCAGGTATTTAGGTCATTGTTTGCTCCGCTTCTATTTTGTATTGTTTAATGGACTTTTGAGCTTGAATACTGTTAGTTTTCTCCATATATTTCATAAAGAACAGTGTTCAGGACCTCTAAGCTAGTGAGGTAGCAGATTTGCATTGATGAGAAGCAATGATATCAAAGCTTATGAAGTACAACAACAGAACCTTTAATAGACAACAAGAAACAACATTTTACAAGCGATAAGAGGCTGTGAAGATCTTGATTAGATATTAGATACCACGCTTCTTAGACACATCAACAAAAAGCTGTCATCAAACATGTAAAACGGTTTAGAGTGCACCAGCATACCTAACCATTGGAAGTAAGAAATTCTGTCACTGCCAGCAGAAATAGACAACGTCTATGGCACTCCCAATTCACAAAAATGAGCTAAACACAGTTTCACAGTGGATAAACTATGTTTATCGACTGTAAACTATAGTTTACAAACCGTGAACTAGGCCTATAGTTAACAATTCTTTAACTATAGTTTTCATATGTAAAAGGATATTTATTATTTAACTGTTGTTAAATATAGTTTACGAATGCTTACCTAATTTAATCTGTCTGTAATAAAACGTTAACAATAGATTTTGTTGATAAACATAGATTCACATCTGTAAACTATAATTTACAATCGTGAACTTTAACAATTGTTAATCATAGTTTCACTAATCGTGCAACTATATTTATCAGATCGTTAACTATAGTTAAGAGTTGTAAACCATAGTTTACAAATCGTGAAACTGTATTTATCAGATTAAATCTGTTTTGCAGTCGCCAATGAGTGTTTTCAGTGTTAATTATACTTTATGCTTGTAAAACAAGATTATCGCGTAAACTATAGTTTACAGATGTGAAATATAGATTATTACCGTTAACTGTAGTATACGGACCTTAAACTATAGTTTACAGTCGATAAACCTGGTTTATTAACTGTGAAACTATATATGATTTGCTCATTTTTGTGAATTTGGCGTGCCATAGTATGAAAGTCACAAAATAGTTCAGCAAACATAGAGAAAAAAAATTCAATAAGATAACATCAATATAAAGGGAAAGAAAAACCATTCATAGAATAGGAATAATAAGGAAGGAAAAGAAAATGTGAGGGAAAGTGTCCTGTTTGCAGCCAACCTATGCATGTTTACGAAAGCAGTACATTGGACGAAGGTAAACTCGGAAAAAGCATGCACGAACGGTGAAATGGAAAACATCTAGCAGAAACACACGGTGATAAAAAGCTATTGAGGCATTTAGAAAACTGTGAAAGAAAAGGAAATGTTCCAGAACCAGATGCACTGATGAACATAAAGGAGCCTTCTTGGAAAGAAGTAGTAAATGTAGAGAAGAAAACTACACCTGCATTAGCAACAACCAGTATTTGATATGACTACTGTCTTTGGATATTTTTTCCGATTGCCTGATGATAACAAAGAGAACGTGGCGGGTGTGACCGATCGACAAGGAATGTTTACTTCTCTGTGGTACCTGATGCCAACTCTGATGTTTTCAGGGGCCCGTGTTTGCTTTGTTCCCAATTTGTATTGTTTAAATGGACATTTGATTTTGAATACTGTTTGTAATAGCTATATTTCGTACAAAAATTTATTTCTGGGTAAGCATATTTGAGATGTCGTCCAGTTACACAAACCGTGTGCGGCTTGTCATCATCATGCAAATTGAAAAATATGTAGGCAACTTTCTGTGCATGTAAATAATAGATTAACAATTGGTATGAAAAACGTCAATCAGCATTCGACATAATGATAGATTGTATTTGCTAACATTGTGTCAACCATAAACGTGCGAAAAAATGACTTTGAGCGAAACTTGATACCCTATATCATCAACTTGTTTGTCAATAGCTTGTCTCATTTGATGAATTGGTCATGCGTTCTTTGTGCATGCTGTCGTACATCGAATCAACAGGGAGACATAAACTCCATGTGCATCTGATATCATAAGGGTGTGTTGCTATACAAGGAAGGGAAGGTGACGAAAGAAATATTGCTGTCATCATGTTTTTCGTACAGTTTTGCTATATATCCAAAAATACAAAAGATGTCATGATTTGAACAAAACTGAATCTACACTAGCTGAAGATGCTTCATATAAATATGATAATTCATGCCTTTGCTAATTCTTGAGAAGAAGATTTTTAACAAATTTTCCTATATTTTGTATGTAAAACTTAAATTCATCAGCCATTGTGGCCCCCTACCCCCGGGGGTCATGATTTGAACAAACTTGTATCTACACTACCTGAGGATGCTTCCCTATAAGTTTCAACTTTCCTGGCACAGTGGTTCTTGAGAAGAAGATTTTTAAAGAATTGTCCTATATATTTCTATGTAAAACTTTGATCAGCCACTGTGGTCCCGCCCTACCCCCAGGGGTCATGATTTGAACAAAACTTGAATCTACACTACCCGAGGATGCTTCCCTATAAGTTTAATCATTCCTGGCACAGTGGTTCTTGAGATGAAGATTTTTTTAAACATACCATCAAATTTTCACTATTTCTGAATTATATCCCTTTGAATAAAAGCGTGGCCTTTCATTTGAACAAACTTGAATCCCCTTCACCTAAGGTTTGGTTGAAATTGGCCCAGTGGTTCTTGAGAAGAAGTCGAAAATGTGAAAAGTTAACGACAATGACAACGATGACAGACAACGGACAATTTTTATCAGAAAAGCTCACTTGAGCCTTCGGCTCAGGTGAGCTAAAAAATTGAATCTACACAACCTGAGGATGCTTCCACATGAGTTTCATCTTTCCTGCCCAGGTGGTTCTCGATAAGAAGATTTTAAAAAGTTTTTTCCTATATATTTTTATGTAAAACTTTGATCAGCCGTTGTGTCCCCACCCTACCCCCCGGGGCCATGATTTGTACAAACTTCAATCTACACTATCTGAGATTACTTCCACATGAGTTCCATTTTTCCTGGTCCAGTGATTCTGGAAAAGAAGATTTTAAAATTTTTCCTTTATATTCCTATTTAAACCTGTGATCGGCCATTGTGGCACCGTATTACCCCCAGAGGTCATGATTTGAACATAATTGAATCTACACTACCTGAGGATGCTTCCACATAAGTTTCATCTTTCCTGGCCCAACGGTTCTGGAGAAGAAGATTTTTAAAAGATGACATTAATTTTTCATTAATTCATAATTATTTCCCCTTTGAAGAGGGCTTGGCCCTTCATTTGAACAAACTTGAATCCCCTTCACCCAAGGATACTTTGTTGCAAGTTTGGTTGAAATTGGCCAAGTGGTTCTTGAGAAGAAAGTGAAAACGTGTAAAGTTTACAACGACGACGATGACAACAACAACGACAGACAATGGACAAATTTTGATCAGAGAAGCTCACTTGAGCCTTCGGCTCAGGTGAGCTAAAACTACATCTATTCTTCTGTATTTTTGATTGCCTTTTATGGCCACATTCTATACACAGGGGTTGTGATTTAAATAAAAATGGATTTACATTACCAGAGGATGTATGGTTCATCATGGATTTACTCTTCAAAAGTTTTGAAGGTACTCCTCAATATAACCCCTAGTAGGCCCCATTGAATGGCCAAGTGAAATGAATTGAATAATTTAGAATCAACAATACGTCAGCTAGGCTATACAAATTTCCGTTTTTCTGGTCCAGTGATTCTTGAGATGATTTTTCGTGCATTTCCATGCGAGACTTTGATTCCCCATTTTTGCACCGCCTGACCCTAAGGGTCATAATTTTAACCATTTTCTAAAATCTACACTACCTCAGAATGCTTTCAAATAAGTTAGTTTCTTGGGCCAGTGGCTTTTTAGTTGAGGGTGAGATTTTTTATCCTCCCGTGAACGAAGTTTCGGGGGGTATATAGTTTTTGTTGTGTCCGTCCGTCTGTCCAGCTGTCTCTCTGTTTGTCCGAAAATACTTTAACCTTGCTCATTACTTTTCATTTAGTGGAGCTGTGACTTTCATATTTCTCAAATGTATTCCTTTTGACAAGACATTTCTTTGGGTACCACCAAATTTGACCTTGACCTTGGAGTTTGACCCACTTTTACACAAAAAGTCCAAACTTTTATTTTGGCCATATCTTTTGAGCAGTAGATACCAGGACATTTATACTTCACATATGTATTCTTTGTGGAAAGACCTTTCATTGGATACCAACAACCTTGACCTTGAAGATTTCCGTACTTATGGAAAAACTTTAACCTTGGCCATAACTTTTGAATGCTAAGGGATAAAGCTTTCATACTTCAGGTATGTAATCCTTGTCAGAAGACCCTTCATTGGATACTAAGAACTTTGATTCTTTGACGTTGACCTTGGAATTTGACTTACTTTTAAAAAGCAAATTTTTACCATTTCTTTTAAAGGGTTAGGACTAGTGTTTTCATACTTTACATATTTAATCCTTGTGACAAGACCTTTCATTTGATAGCAATTTATTTGACCCTCTGACCTTGATGTTTGACCTACTTTTATTTTTTTTTAACCTTGGCCATAACTTCTGAACGGTTTGAACTAGGGCTTACATACTTTACATATGTATTCTTTGTGGTAAGACCTTTTATTGGATACCAATTTACTTGACCATTTGACTTTGGAGATCTTAATACCTTTGACAAAACCTTAACCATAACCTGTGAATGCTAAGGGCTAGTGGTCTCATACTTCACATATGTAATCCTTGTGAGAAGACCCTTCATTGGATACCAAGAACTTGGAGTTTGACCAACTTTTAAAAAGCAAACCTTGACCGTAACTTTTAAAGGGTTAGGGCTAGTGCTTTCATACTTTACAAATGTATTCTTTGTGACAAGACCTTTCATTGGACCTTGAAGTTTGACCTACTTTTTAAAATTTTTAACCTTGTCTATACCCCATGAAAATTAAATGGATGAACAATAAATAAGTGCAATGAAAGAGACAGCATGGACAAGTCAGTCAGTGCTACATGTAAGGAAGTCACTTGTTCCATAACATAAGCTGACAGTCATATAAAAACAACACAATCTTCTCTACTTTATACATTTTAATTCATCAGATACATGAAAATTTATCATAGATGACAATGAAATAGCAAAGATTACACTGAAAAAAAAAATCTGTTTTCTTTAAAAAAAAATGTACAACAGGTTCATTTGAGGTAGATAAATAGGTCTTACAAATGTAAATCCTGACCATTAAGTTTGTATGTCACTACAGCAAACACTCGCGCCTGCCTCTCACGGTTATATAGTATTACACACCTTCATAGCCAACACACAATGTATGTTCATTAATATAAAACAGTGGTAATTTTCAAATTACATATTTAAAAATCCTGTTTTATTCACAAATTTTTATCAAGGATTTTCAACAGCAAGATTTAAAGAATAACTATGGCACCGGGATTATAGAGTCTGTCCAAAGACATGACAAAAAGCTGCATAAATAATTTAACAGAGTTCTGATGAGCATACAAACAGTTATCAGTTACAATGAAAAACACACACAACAATTTTGCTACACAGATTTTATATACATTGGTTTTTTAAAATAATTTTCAAACAAATTCACTTCAAGGGACAAAAATTCTGGACATTTTTGTATTTGCCATTTATTTCTCAGAACTATAAATATGAATGTATATGTATTTTTTAACTTTTGTAAATAATTTGAATTTTTTTCATTCAATTGCCAATGTTTTAAAAGTAATGTTTATTAACAATGCAATAATTTTTTCCCTGCCTTATTTAAACCAGAGAAGTCTATCAATGGTCAATATACAGATACATGATACATAAATATAGCACTTATTTACAAGCAATTTTTTACATTTCAAAACAAATATGTAAAATGATAAAATGATGTAATTTTAAAAGAAAATAAAACTGAGGTAGAGCTCTAGCTCATTATAAATAATTGAAATGTATTCAAAAAAATTTTTTCTTATGAAAAAAAATTGAATATGTGTACATAAATTTTGCATTTGATATCTAATCAAGATTCTTTCTACTTAAGTTGTCATGTTTTCTGAATCTGTAAAATCCCGAAATAAGATTTTGATATGACGATGATCATAATGACACAATCATGAGGTAACAAATAATGTAAAATGGCTGCATAAAACGTAGTGATCCTTCAACATGACTGAGGTCAGGTCAATGTGATATGAGGTCAACATTTTGACAACTATTAGGTCTGATTATGTTCTCTTAAATATAAACGGGAGAAAATGTTGGTCAACAAAGGCTCACTATATGATGGACAACAAGAATGTAAAGGGAAATTTCGAACAGAGAAAAATTATATCTAAAATTTTTATCAATAATATATCCAAATCTTTTCAGTGAACTATTGCTTAATATGAAATTTTCATTTAAAAAAAAAATATCTTAACACACAACCATTTTGGATTAAATCTTAGCATCTCTTATAATTCAGACAGTACCCAGTTCTTTTAATGCAAGAAATTTGAATTCAAAGCCATCTCCTTGCAAGAAGTTCAAAAATGAGAAATTCTAGTGCAATGCATATTTTGTGAACTATTTATAAAATGGTTATATTGAAATGTGTGCTTTAAAAACAGCACCCAAATGAAAACTGAGGTAGACATCTTAACATAAAAATAAACCACACAAGAACATAATGCAGTGCCAATACAGAAACAAACAAACAGACAGACAAAACAAATGTACGAGTTATCTGTAGTGATCCAATTCAAGATTTAGCTACATGACAGGTTCCCTATAAGTGACCACTGTAACATACAAAATTTATGCTGCCTTTTAACAATAAATATATATGTGTGTGTTTTAACTTCAGTCTTTCTTATGAATGAAATGCTAATTCAATATTAAAGTTTTCCCATGATCTGACTGAAAATTTGGTGATGTGAAAAATATTGCTGCTTACAACTGCCTAGAACAAATACATCCTGAACTTTCAATTTTTTTTTATATCAAACTTAGATTTTCGAAAATGTGTAACAGATCTATATTTTAAATGATAAGTTTCTATTACAAAATAAAATGTTAATGCATAAATGAAACATAAATACCATACAAGAAGTGTGTTTACCTCATATAAGGCATTCATCTCTAAATTTCAATATAAGATCACATAACTGGTCTTCTCAGTTAGAAACAGTCTTAGTTCAGTTTCATCATCAAACAACACAGGCATAACTGTGTCAATTTGAAGTCAAATTTCTGACAACATAAAATGTGAGTTTCCTACTATAAACTATCCATATTTTAAAAATAAATGCAAATACTAACCAAATACAGTGTACTCCCGAAGAGTAGATATATAATCTAATTGTCATTAATTTTCATCTTCATTAAAAAAAAACTTAAACAAAAAACAAATCATAATGCATCGGTAATAAAAATGTCACACACAGCACTTAGAATAATAATACCCAACAAACAACTGTTCATAAACAACAAAATAACAACACTGACATCAGTAACAACCGTGGGGGCCCCATACTTTGTTCCCCCGACATAAAGCAGCCTCCCTTAATTAATGGACTCGGCATGCCACAGGTCTAAAGATACATAATGAAATTCTACAGGCAGTTCATATTTACAAAGTCTCAACTAAATATAAAATAAACATCAACAAAATAATATTAGAGAGGAGAGAATCGTTTCCGCCCAAAGACAGATCTTACATGCATGGTTATGTTTTATAACCCATTAAATTTTGCTCAGTTTGGTTATAAATACAAACATTTCTTTTAATCAATTGAACAAGAATTCTGGTATACTAACATGGCTTAGAGAAAAAATTCTCCAATAAAATAGAACTAGACTCCTTTAGAAATGACAATTTAGCACTATTCCGAGTTCTTTTTGAAAGAATATACACCAAATACCTGCCAACACGGACAAGCAGCACTTTGATTCAGATCCATTCTAGGTTAAAAATATGTTTTACATTAAAAATCATCACAGACAAATTCTCCACTCTGACATTCTAAATAAATAAGAGTTTCAATGGTTACAGATTATAACTCAAGTGTTTACAGTTTGTATCATATTCACTTGGTAATCATGGTGATATTAGTCGAGATACAATCAAAAACATACAATTATATATGTAGTATATTACCATGAAACACCAATTAAATATCTATTTACAGCAAAAGATCATCCAGATCACTTCTTTAAATGCAATTAATGCTATACACAAAGCTAGAGCAAGTTAACAGTTTGACAGTTTCCCTGCGTTTACATGATATACTGAGGTAATCAAAGAACAAGATGTTTGTTCTCAGAGCAACACTTATAAAGCAATTTTTGCTTGCCCAAATTACCAAAATTATTTACAAATCCCCTTTCTTGCCTTCAAAAATTGTTTTCTGAAATTTTAAATACATTTCATGTTATCCATTACTTTTATTTAATTCTTTTTTCCCAGAATCAAATTTAACATGACTCTGTCTCTCTTTAAAGTAATTTAAAACATAGATCCCTTCCCCCTGTTTATTTTGCAAAGGCACAAAAGTGTCCCTGACCTTCCAGTTTCCCTGACCTTTCAATGTTGCATAAATAATGAGCTTAAGTTTGAAACCTGAAGGGTTTTAAAGGTAGATGAGGTATAGAGACTAAATAACTTTCTCTTTTTTCCATAAGTTCACTGGAAAGAAGATGTTTTTTTTTTAAGTACAGAATGCCTATATTCATACAAAGATATACCTGTCACATTTTTATCCTGATTATTTTGAAAGAATAAATAAATAATTTACAAAACGATAACAAAATGTGGCACAAATTAGAAATACAGGTAGCCAACAGAAACATTCAGCAAATGATATGATAGACATTGAATTAATTATGTACTGTCTACAATGAATCCAATAGGAGCTCAACAAACATATTTGCCTGGCCGTGTTTCAATAATCACCTAATATTTTACCCGTTTTACAAAACAAAGACAGTTTTATTCCTAATGCTAACTTGCTCTAGCTTTGTGTTTCATTTTAGTGAAAAAACTTTCATAATTTAAATCAGTTCCAAGAAACTTGAAGCTTCTCCCATTCTTTTCCAACTGGGAATCTTTATATCAATAGAAAGCTCACCAAATTTGTGGCCATTTTAAAGACTCGAGGCAGTAACCCTCCATAATTAAATACATTTACTATCATACAACAAGTCTATTTGTTTTCAAAATATGAACTTCCAAAATAATTTTGGCTGCCATTAGCCAACACAGCTAACAGGTGCTGCTAATATCCTGAGAGACCCCCCTAGGAGGGGCTAGAATCCACAAAATATCCTCTTCTTTGGTTTAAGCTGTGGTGCTGATCATTGTGTGTAATATACCTCCATTTAGAACATGGTTCTTTTTTTTTCTAGGATCCATAACAATACTGACTCCATGGTACATGTAGCATCTCTTAGTTCATTTCTGTCACAGTTAACACTTTTTGCTTGCTTAATATCACACAAATAATAATCAGAAGTTAATAGAGAATTGTTTTGTATGTACACTGGAACATGCCAAAATCATGTTTTAGGAATACCTTGCTTTGCTTGAATTTACATTGCTAAAGCAGTAGTTATTCCCTTTGTGCCTCCCCTCAGTGGTGCTACGAGTTGATTTGTAGTGGTGCTGTTGACATTGGCGTTGATTCACCACTGCCATCCAATACTGATCGAGAGGCCACAGCATGCTTTATTGGGGCTACAAAACATGTAAAACTTAACATCAAATTCACAGTTATCAAGTCTCCACACTCCCCATAAAAATGTCTAAGGACAGAATATAGTAAGAAAAGCCAAATGAAAATCTAGATATTAATATATCAACCATGAATGGGTTTTACTTGATAATCCTTCATTCATTTACCAAACTTTCCCTGACCAATCTTGCATATGGCTGCCATGAATTACCAAGAAAGCATTTGTTAGTATTCTGTTTATTATCTTACTTAAATGAACATGACAAAATAGTATCTGTTAAATTACCTGTGTGAGTGTGAATGAACCACAGCGCAGACACTAACAGGACTCCTATGATGAATGCTGCAAAAGCGATTCCAATCACCGTACCCGAGTCCAGGCCCTCTACTACGACCGTCTGACCAGAGGATTCAGTTTTATCTGAGGTCTTGCTTTCTGAGGGTCGATTGACAATGTTCACATGTGGTTCCCTTACTGAAAACAACCTTGTCCAATTTTGCCTTGCAAGCTATACTACTATTACTTATAAAATACATTTCTGTTGGAAAATCATTAAGGTTCAAGCAACATTTTATATGAGTGGGCGGAGGGTTGCTGAACCTTAATTCAAAAGTCAAAATATCAAATTAGACAATAAACTGTATTATTTTTTATAGGGTGGCTTACATTATTGAGGTAGAACAAGTGAGCAGGGTGTCCAACACCTCAGCAGCCATTGAAGCTCACCTGGACATCCGGAGCATGTCGAAGAAGAGGATTCAGAAGGACTTCTGGCTGGTCCTAAAGTCACCGGACCATGTCAACTGGAGAGTGTCCACTCATAAGCTACAGGGATACATAGATATTGTGGTCAGTGGTCTGAGTTTTGGTCATTTTGTTTAACTCGTCTAAACAATGAAGAATTATTTACAGTAAAAAGAGAGGAGGACAAGCCCATCTTTTACACTTTTTAAGAAAATACAATATAAAATTTAATTATAGTTTATGCTAGGTTTTCATCAATATAAAAGTATACTTATCATGGTTTATATTGTTTGAGTAAATATTTAGTCTGTATCTTTCATATAAATCACTTCCTGTCAAAGCATGATAAAAGTACTAAATATGAAAATCTACTGAATAATTCATGAACTTTTTCAACCATTTATTAAAAAGAAGTAGGTCATAATAAATTATGATAGATTATGTTGTCTTTTGTCTGCTTGGACATGATGTGTTTTTTCATAACATGTGAACATGTATTTGTTTTTATAATAAATATATGAATCTTTTTTTAATAGACCAATCTTAATATGAATATATTCATTTTATATAGATTTGTGCATTGTTTTGATAGGCCAATAGCTATGTGGATATGACGCGTATTAGGATGGATCCAGTAAACGTGAGGAGGGATGAGATTTCCGCGACCAATCAGGGACTGGTCCGCTGGGTGGAGGATTACCTGGGACCAGTGGCTATGTACACCAAGGTCAACCTGGCCAATAAAATCAAACTAGTGTTACCTGATACAGGTCAGAACTCGTCTGAGGCACTCCTTATTTCAAAAAGTCACACATAAATGAAATGTCATTTTTGTCTCTACAATGTGACAGATTTTGTGATAAATCATATTTCCTCATCATCAATGGAGTAATCCATTTTTGAAAAAGCCTTTACATTTCCGTCTTTGACATTGACATTTTTCTCACCTTTTTTTGTTTTCGTTTCTCTTACAGCCAGCAGCAACTCTCCTAAGCTGAACCCTACTCACATTGACCCATTTTCTGTCCAAGGATACACTAAGACAGTAATCCGGAGGGTGTTACGGACCGAATGTGATGGAACAGGACGAATTACTGTGCATATGATCAAATCGGTCATGAAGGTAATTTTCATTTTATAATGCTCCCCAACAAATTGCAAAAATTGGCTGTTACTTTGAGAAAACACATTGGAATGCATTATGATTAGGGATGTCAACGAATATTCGAATATTCATTCGATGAGTTGATATTCTAATATAAATATATGATTCAAATATTCGGTTTTTAAGTATACAAGCATCTAAGAGAGAAAAATTTGGCAAATTTTATTTAAAATTGAACCAAGTTTGTACCGTTGACTAGGAATAAGATTTGATTAAAAAAAACTAGAAGACAATCCTGTTGGTTTACTGTAAAAGTGTGAAGAGTGTAACTATTAGATTAAATTATTCTTTGATCATTAATTAGTGGTATAACAGTGCCAAGTACTTACAATCAGTTTGTATCGTGTAAGGACATCATTTTACAGAATACACATGGAACCCTTTTTATGTATATATCATTAAGAATGATTATCAGGAAATCTTGACTTTTGAATTAAGGTTCAGCAACCCTCCGCCCACTCATATAAAATGTTGCTTGAACCTTAATGATTTTCCAACAGAAATGTATTTTATAAGTAATAGTAGTATAGCTTGCAAGGCAAAATTGGACAAAAAAGACACTTCAACTTGTCAAATCTATAAAGGAATAATAGACATTTATGTCATTAAGAGTTATCTCTCTTATCAGAGTATCAATGAACCTTAAGGGACATTTGTGATGAGAAAAAATGTTTGAACCTCATTCATCTACGGTACTTGGAAATGCTGGGGACGTAAATCAATACTACGATCTTCACTACATGGAGTGACTTGGAGTCCTGACAAGAAATTCCATCATCAACTTTCTATGAATGATACTCGACTAAGCAGATTATTGAAGTTGGCTTAACCTTTTTTTAAATGTCGCCAAATGCTTGCATCTGCCTAATTAGGCGCACTAATGCAAAAGAACTAGATTTGTTTTTCACCTTCATGAATTAAAAACAAAGCTCTTTGAGTTATAAATTCTGGGTATCTAGGTCAGATTGAACAATGATATTGAGTATTTGAAGTGTATTTTACACCATCATGCAACAGGTACTTTAATTAATTAGCTCAAAGGAAGAGCTAACAAAATTAAACTAGGCATATAATGGGCCATTTCAATGACAATAGAACTCGAGATCACAAAATCACAAAGCACGAGAATCAAATAAACCAGGGCAATAATCCTTGAAAATATTTATCTGAAGGAGTGTGGCCTACTTTTTCATTGATTCTCAAGATTTACTGACATAATCACAAAAATACATGAACAACTTTTCAATGGCATTTAACACTTTAATCTCTGGTCTTTTTACCTAGGGTCAATAAAGTAAAATGGAACTACCTGTATAACCAGTGGGGCTGGTCAGTTATATATTTTTACCTGTATAACCAGTAGCTGGTCAGTTATATATTTTTACCTGTTGTTTGATTTCTTACCTGGAGATATCAGTTTGAGGTACAATGCACCCAGAGGAGAGCTGGGGTTGTTCAAATTTTGCCATCACGTTCAACTTCTGCGAAGAGTTTTCCTGTATCACACAATCACTCGCTGCATTTTTATCTAAAAAGATAATAATTCAACACTGATGAGCACTTTTCAAAGACAAATGATATATATACTCATTCTGTAAGCTGCACCCTTATAATTCTACCCCATGGTGGGGCCCTTGCTGACTGGTCAGTTTTCTAGTTAAAATTAATTTATTTTAATTTTTCTTCGGTAGATAATTGTTAAGCTTGGCATAAATTTGTAGGAGTAATTAGTGTAGAATTTGGTAAGATGATCAATAAATCTAGAACCTACTAAAGGATATTTTGAATTTACAAAATCAAATGTTTATTACATTTTGGATGTATACTCTTTTGATATTCTGTAAACTTTTAAAAATATTATTAATTACTTTACATCTACGGGAAATTTTATTCCAAAATAATAACACAAAACATTACTATACTGTTTGACAGGAGAGACAGGAGTATACTATTATCTCATAATGCAAAATGTTTTTATTTTATCGAATATTCGAATATATTCGAATACTCCTATCGAATATTCGAATATCAATAATTGACAATTTTGACATCCCTAATTATGATTGTATAATCAAATATTTTTTGTAAATTTTGTCGAGGCATCATGACAGTATTGTTTTTGTGAATTGTAAATGGCCACACAATGAAATTTTTGAAAAATGAATATTTTTATTTTTAGATTTTCAATCTGTCCAGAAAACAGATCACCCTTTTGGATGATGACTGTATAGGAGCTGTAAACAAGAAGGAGTTGGTGTTTACAGCAATGCCACAAACCTGTAAAACATCGGTGTCACACAAAGGAGACCAGTCTCTCTACACAAACGCAGTAAGTCTCACAAAATGGAAACAACATCCCTGTACTAAAATGTAGTACATGTAAGTCTCAAAGAATCGGACAAAATCCATTTTTTCAAGTGCAGCAAGTTTCACTCAATGTGATCATGTCCCTGTACTCATTTGCAGTAAAAGTCACAAATAGACATAATAGAGGCAGATATATGAAGTATTATAAATAGGGAATAGACTATGGTTAAATCATCTCAATAGATAAAGTAAATTTATGGAAAGTTCATTGATATTCTAGAAAAAAATCAGACATATCTTTATTTATTTTGGACATCCTATCGTGCAAATAAAATCAATAACTTAATGTCAAAATGTTCAATGTCAGATTGTGATCCACAAAGAGGAAGTGGACGGCGGACTGTACGACCAGCCGAGCGGACTCGGGATGAACGACCTGGACGAGGGGGAGGAAGACTTTGGAGTGGAGGGGTCCGGCCAGTCCATCATGGACGGGACTTACCTGGACGATGAGGACTTGAACCACACACCAGACAAAATAGAAATCCCCATCCGCTGCACCGCACCCAGGAGAATGGAAGATGAGATTGTATGTATCTAAAAGAAATAAGTATAGCAAGTTTAAATTTGTAGCCTCAGACATCAAAAGAAGGACAATGTTTTACAAAGAGATATGTTTGAAAAGTTTGAATTCGAATTTGAATGGAAATGATATTCATTGAACTGACTTACAATGGAAACTGAAAGATTTCATTTTGCTTAAATCTTAAGCTGAAATTCAATAAATCTGAATTCAATATTGATAAATTTCTGTAGAAAACTTTTATATTTTTTCAATCCTCTTTACATTTTATCCGGATTTTAACTGTTACTTGATTTATGTTTAGCCGGAGATTTATGAGGCTTGTCACAGAAGCCAGAAATACCCACACCATCAGTAGCTTTCTCTAACATATGAGGATAACTAATAGTGACATTAGACAATCACAAATAGCATCTCGAATCACCAGCTAACAACTTGTGAAGTCACAATGCAATCCAAGATCAAAACAAAACCTGCCGAGATCTGGGGATATCCTCATGTGGGGTCTCTAAAACAGCTGGATTACAATGTAAAACACATGGCTAGAATTGAAATGGAGCTCTTAATCACGGTCAAATTTACCCTCTCATTTTACGTGGGGGTAAAGGAGAAGACGCAACAGACACCTCATTGTGGCTCATTCTTCCTCCCTTTTTTGCTAGCTTTAAATCTTTTTTTCTGACGTCATAACATAAAATTTATCAATATGCAAATGATATAGGGAGACTCAAATTTAATAATAAAGAAACCTACCACTGTTAATGGGTTTCAAATACAGAGGTATGATGTATTTTAACTATGAATCACGGCAACTTATGATTCACATGTATATATATCTATGATTATTTACTAAAATTTCTCATATCTCTTTTTTCTTCTTTGTCAGATATAATTATGCATTACTTGTTTTTACCCCATAAATTTTCCCCCTTTCCATTTCTTAAAGATAGCAAATTCTATATTATCCATTTAAATCAGCCAAACATATCTTTATTATGAATTGCTGGTATTTCAGAACAGTGAGTTATAAGCAGCATCAAAAAAATATCTTGCCCCTTTGCATGTTCAAAACTATTTTGATCGTGGTATCATATTTCCAGGTCGAGAATCATTTGGAACATAGATGAGTGTATACTAGAGGATTTCAAAGGCAATGTTAGGGGTTTACCAATGTGTGATGGCTTATGTCAATAATGCGAAGTTGTGACATGTACTTTTTAGATACTCCTGTTTACATTGGCCTAACCGTGGCCTTGACAGAGGCTTTCAAAAGAATCTGTCAAAATCTCACAAAGCCCCGTGATATTCATCTGATATATCCCACAATTCTTTAAAAGCAATTTGATTTAAATTGAGCTTTTTATGCAATGCTCATTGTTTAAACATTAGGTATTTGTTCTACACACATAAAACAAGATAATAAAAAAATTACGAGGAACGAACTGTATTCTGTTACACCATATGCTTGTGCGGATAGTAAAACAATTTTTACGAACTTGAAACCTGGCACTTTTCTATAATCATTTTAATGTCTTTAAAACAATTTCACAGTGGAAAAGTTAGAATCAAATATCCAGCACTCACTATTAAACTTTCCACAAATTGTCAATGAATTGAGATTATTAAAGCTAATACCCTGTGCAGATGGGGAAAAAATCAATAGACAGTTATAATATGACATCCGCAAATAGCTCCATTCAAATAAATGACAAATTTCTGGGTCATTTCTAATGTTGAGTTCAGAAACAATGGATCAATTTGCACAATTTCTGGTGCAGATGTTCTGATAAAATTGCTTTAACTTTCTCTCATTTGTTCAAAATTTCTCAACATACTTATGTTCAAAAATAAAAGAAAATATCCCTCAAAAAATAACATATTTTAAGATTATGCAATTGAAAATTGATTTTTAGTCCCAACAAAAAATCATATTGAGGAAAATGAAAATTGGTGTGAAATTTTAAATCTACAGTAGCTGATATGTACAATTGAGCATTTTGTTCAAATTTATACTTTAATACAGAAATGATTTGCTTGAAAAACAAATACATTGTAGTTTGCATTTTCTTAAACTTTTTCTTTGATCGGAAATTCTAGTGTGGGGCCAGTTTCATCCATATAAACTCAAGGAACTATTATTGGTCCAATGAAAAAAAAGTGTAAGCATGATCAAGATGATATCATTTCATTTATAATCCCACCCTCATTCCCCCCCCACTTCCCCCTTTTTCATTCCTGCTGTAATATTTCCCCTACCTAGTCCCACACTTAGTGTCATTTGGTTTCCCCTCCGGAGCTCTGTGTACGACGTCAGGGCTTTGAACTCTGTCTTGACCCATGACATCAAGGCCGCGGTGTCTTGTGGCATTGTATTCTTCCTCACTTGTTTTTTCTGACCATTACTAACGAGGCGGATACTCGAATAGGACGGAATCTATAATAAAAGAACACAACATTAAGACATGCCATGATGGGCTTGTTAACGAGGGGGAAAATGTTTACTCTTTCAAGGATTTTGAAATAAAATTCTTTAATTTTATCCTCGGTTTCTGATGCGTTACATAATGGTGTTGCAGTACAAATGAATGTTAAAGTGCAAGAGCTACGCAAAATAACTACCACAAAGAGATGCCGTCTCTTTGATGCCAGGGTAATATCCGTCCGGATCTTCCATCTTACGGGCTGCCTCGAGTTCAATACGTATACGAAGGGCTCCAAATATGCTGCAAAACAGAAGAAAACATCCTCATAAAGTGGACTCTTCACTAATAATTCATTATTTCTTGTATTATCAAGAGTTTTATATCGACAAAATCTAAATGTCGGTTCAATGTCAGATTATACTCTCGAGTGACTCTTAACGACACTTTTGAAAACCAAGTGGCTCATTAGTAAGAGTGACTTAATTATTTTGTTTTCCCCTCCAACTGATCAGTAAGATTTCCATTTACAATCATACTGCATTACCTCTCCTATCAATAGGTCATCTATATAAGGCATTTAGATACAGTACGTCCATATATTACTACCGGGTATTAGGTTTGTATTTTGTAACAATACCACATATTCACACAAACAGAACAAGAGATGTTTGTAAAACACTTATGCCCCCCTCCCCCACAAATTGGAATCTATAGGTTTTTTGTTTTACAATAATGTAATAGCCTTTTTTCCCTGAATTTTGTAGAAATGCATGTATGTTAAAAATATATCTTGCTCTTTTTGAAATTAGAATATGTTTTATATCTAACTAGTACATTTGCTGAATATACAGTGCCTATATATTGTAATAATATGCTTTTTTCCCAATATTTTTGAAAGTCATGTAAATAATAAACACATTATATTCATTTTAAAGACACTATTTAAGAAATTATGAATAATTTGTACATTATGATAATTAATCAAAACCTATCATAATACAACAAAGTTATTATACAATATATTTCATAAATAAAGCATACATGATTATAACCAGGACAAATTAAACTTATAAATCAAAAGTTAAGGTGATAAAAGTAGATCATTAATAAAATGAAAGGAATTTGATAAAAGTGTCTTTAAACTGGGACTCTTCACACTGTTTTCTAAGTTACAACTGTGTGAGGACACTGCAGTCACCATATCAAGTAGTTGATACTGCAAATGACCTTGATCTTGCTGGAACAACCCTGAATCAAGATAATTACAAATCCTCAGGTCACATCCAATATTTGTTTAATCTTTTTTATGCCAGTGACCTTGAACCTGCCAGAATGACCTTGGGCCAGAGCTTTTACACTCTACAGGTCACATACTGTATACATGGACTAGTATGAGCCTCTTGAGATCTGTACTGCAATATATGGCCAGGAAAGAAAGTAAACATTTACACAATTTTGGGAAAGAGAATTTGAATTTGATAAAATAACTTGTGTCAAGGTCATGACATTCCAACAGCTCATAAGCAATATTAATACAAAGTATGGATGAACTTGTGTTTTTCTATAGGTAAATAGTGGATCTGACAGATTTTATAGTTTGTTTGCTGTGACCTTAAACTTGCAGAAAGGACCTTTGATCACACAAACAAAACAGGTAGATGTGACCAAGCTATTCTCAGTTAGAAAAGCTCACTTAAGCTTCTGATTCATGTAAGATATTTAAAATATTCTTAAAAGGCTTTGTTTTATATATTTATAAAGTCTATCTATAAATATACAACAATGGATAATGATACAATTGTCATTTCAATGTCATGGGGTTTTAATTTCTTTTCAATCTTAAAATAGAATTCAATTAATTAATATCAAACATATTTAAATCTGTATTAAATTTACATGCATTCCATCCAAATAGAAGTAAGATCTTTTGTATAACTTTATAAAAATAATCCAGGTAATTGGCCTAGATCATTAGATCTATTATATATACATGCCGACTAAGGTACAATGACTTTATGACCTTTGAAAAGTTTGTTTGAGGCCAAAAGATCTAGTCAGATTTATCACTCTCCGAATTAATGACCATCAAACAAAAGAAATATTACAGAGGAAATTTTATACCCAAATAATAGGCCTTTGTTTCTCATCATTATGCAAGACAATTTTCCCCTATGTGTTTATGAAATCTCTTTAAGCTATGAAATTCAAATGGCCGACTGAGTTGTGTATATTGGTGTGATGTTTATGCTTAAGTTGACAGTCATGTTTTTGAACTGTGAATAATTTGACAATTCACACATCTTACTTATCAAGTACGTCAAAAGACTAGGACCTAATAAAATATCATAATTCTTTAAGCTTTGCTTGCTGTCATTTTAAATTTCAGAGTTGTTTTTACCAGAACTTGATCTAGATATTCATCTGATATACCTGTATACCAAATTTCATCTCAGTATGTGCAACGGTTATGAAGAAAATGAACGGAAACGAAATGGACCGACAGACCGACATACCGACAGACAGCAGCAAAGCAATATGCCCTCCCTTCTTCGACGGGGGGCATAAAAATATCAAGTGAATTCGGGGGAAGATAAAGTGATCTCAATAATGCACATGGATAAATCCATGACCTTGGGTATTTTTTTTTTTATTCTGCACCATGAAAGCATAAGACAGGGCTGCAAACAATGTAATAATCTGTTTGTATATGTAGTGCACACTATCAAATAGATAGGCATCAAATAGTCACCTAGTCACACAATTCAATCTAAAGCAAAACTGTATCATGACATAATGGCCTTTATAGAGGCAATGTGATCAGATTTCAAATTAAATGTTGTGTAGTGAATAATCGTACTTGTTCACATTATTTTGATTACTCAACTTTTGAACTGATGAAAATAATATTTCAAAAGAATTGAGGCAAAAACAGGCAGATTACATTCCTAAAAGGGGGAAAAATTAAATAAACAAAGTGCCCTTCTAAAACAGAAGTTTCATGCTTGTTTCAATAAGCAGATTTAACACTACATGAACTAAACAAAAAAATACAATCAAATATTTTTTGCTTTTCTGTTTTGCAGAACAGAACAATTCTATAGAGAACCATGAGTGCATTTCATTATTTCAGCGAACCTAATGTCTCTCTACTCTAGATTGACAACCCCCGAGAGTTCTTGAATTCTCATTGTAGACATTTCCAACAAAGATCTCGGTAATACTATCAAGTTGATGAAAATGGCAAAGTCGTAGATATTTATTGTTTAATTTTTGCATAGCCTTGATTTTCCAAATATAGAAACCAATTGACAATAATCTTGAACTAAATATATGTCCTAGTTCAGTGTACTCATCAAATACTAAAAATAGTCATAAATCAAAGGAGTACTTTCACTTGATACTATTACAGTACATGTAGTAGTATACCCTAATGAAATTAAATATATCAATTTTTGAGCACTTATAATCTGGGAAATTGCTTTGTAACAAAAATATCACTGTTTTCTATAACCTACAGTAAAAGTACAGGTACCCAGCCTCTCTGTTTCCAATTTCATACATATACAGTTTAACTTCAGTATCTCAAACCCCTTTATCTCGGATATGTCGAAGCGATTTGAAAGTCCCAACCACATATTCTTTCAGTATTTTACTTTCGATATCTCAAATCCTCGGATATCTCGAAGTTTTTTCTCTGTCTCATCAGGTTCAACATAAGAAAGTTTGACTGTATAGGTTTTTTGTTTTACAATAATGTAATAGCCTTTTTTCCCTGAATTTTGTAGAAATGCATGTATGTTAAAAATATATCTTGCTCTTTTTGAAATTACAATCCATTAATTTGTGAATACGTAAATGCCAGTTCAAAGAATACAAAAACAAGAAAAAACTGGTAATAATTACATAATACTCTATAAAAGAAAACATTATCATAAAATAGTATGACTTTTTCCAAGAAAGATTTTGTATATTGTATCATTTTTTTCATAATTGACACAATTTTATATACCTGATAATATGTTTTAATTAATTCTGGTTATTTTTTAGCTACCTCTAGAGGAAGTGAACTATGCAATCAATTGTACAAAGACATGACATAAATGACAGCCAAAGTGAAATACTAACCTTTCTCTTCAATTCGAGATTTTATCAATAAATTCACTTCTGCCATGTCATTCCTAAACACTGGGCCAGCGTTAAGAAGGTTGATGGTGTGAACCTCTGCAGAGCTGTTAGTCGTAGCATTGCTAGTACACCCCTTCCCTTGAATGACTGTGTCATAATAAGCTGAGATGTACTGAGTATTCATTGGAAAGGAAATTTTACATGGTTGTGACCCTGCAAGGCCTGAAAATTAAAAGAAAAAAAGTTTTTAATTCAACAAATTCAAATTAAATGAGAACAAGTTATTAAAACTAATGTATGATTTGAGATCAGCCTTGTCCTTTGACCTAATTATTAGTCATTCAAATGTATATATTTTTCTTGGAGCCTTGTGAAGATCATGATAGCATAAAAATATAATGATAAGGTGTTCAAATACTGTCATAGGCACTGTGACTTTGATATTGCCACTGATCAAGACCCCTGACCTTGATATCAATTTACCTTGACCTCTGACCTTGGTTAACCTAAACATCTGAACTTAGTATCAATTTACTTCAATTCTAACCTTTATATTGCTTATAAAAGATGTTTTTCTTTTTGTACAATAATCTTACATGATTGGTTTTACACAGGTAAACAAAGATAATTCAATTATAATCAACTCTTGGAAGAAGTTCCTAACACCTTGGCTTCTATCAGTGAAATAAATATACTTATATCACTGATGCTTGATCTAGTTACCTTAATAGGTGTCATCCTTTTAATAGTTTTATCCAAACTTCAGTAAATAAAAACAATACATAGATATTTTTTGAATGATGACTAAATCTGACCAATCACTTGACCTTGATCTTGAAATTGTTTCACAATAATCTGTAGGTACTGGGCCATAAGTAACATGTGCTGATAAATTATGATGCAGAATTTTGATACAAGTTTTACATTTAAATTAATCTTCTACTTTGTTTCGGTAAAAGGTTAAATTGGAGTTTTGTTTTCAATTATTTATCTACTGAAGAGCTGATTCTGAAGTGAACCTGATCATAACAATCAGAAACTCTTTGTATGAAGTGGTTAATATTTCACAATCTGTTTGTAAAATCTCTGCCTATACTCATGCATGTAATCATATCTGAAAATTCATGTAATGGAATATGATTTTTTAAAAAATAAAATTGATTTTAAATCACATTTATTTGGAGAGTAAAGAAATCAATAATATATGTTCTAAAATTTTCTATGTTTAATTAGGTAGTAGATTTTAGAGTTTTCAAGTAAAGTAATTTTCTACAATAAATTCTGTACATAATTGGTAGAGTTCATATAACTGTAGTCTAGCTGTTACATTATACAAATTGCTTATTTTATTAACCAATGAACATGACTCTCATATACATACAAATTCATCAAGTTTTCAAACTTCTGAAGCTTTGTCAGACATACTAGCTATTTATTTGACAAATTCATATATTAATTACACTAAATTGTTGCTAGATTTCACAAACACAGATGCATGAGTGAGTTTTATGGGTTTGTACCTCCTAAAATCCCGACTATAACTTCTCACAAGATCAAAGTACTTCACAGCTCCATGGGGCACTTTAACAACATCGCTAATCTCTAAGAATTTAATTGAAGAAATCTGCTTCAAGTTAGTTTAACAAAAAATTAACAAATCATGATTTATGCGATTAGCTAATGCACACCTATAATTTGAAAAAGAAAATTATTTACCAAGACCTCGCATAAAATTTGCAGATAAGTCATATTAACACCAGAGTGTACCTAGCATAATATCAAAGTACCAGTTCTTTCTAACTCATCAAGTACTTTTTTAATGAATAAAATAAACATGCATTTTGCATTAATGATAATAGATGTAGATACAATTAGGCACCATTATGACAGATCTACTTTAAACCTCATGCAGTGATTTATGTGCTTATAAACAGTTTTTTAAGCCAAGTCATTAAATATATATATTCCTTTTCAAAGAATAAAATACCTTCTCTTCAATAAAATGCTTCATCTGAATTTGCAAAAGTTGAAACTTTAATTTATAAAAAGGGAGAGGGGGTAAAGAAATGGGGGAGGGTTTGTAAACAAGTTCTTATTCCCTCAAATATTACTTGAAAAAGAAAAAAACCAATATAATTAACTCTTCACCCGCTGGCATTTTTGGAAAAATTTAATGGAATTTAGTCTTCTTCTCAGTGACATTCAAACATCTTTTTAAAAAAAAAGTGGACCAGAGAACCATTGAAAAGTTCGAACATAGAGTATCAAAGTAGAAAAGCTCTTTGTTATGATTATCAAACTTTTAGATGCTATATTGTTTTCTAGACAACATCGACAAAAATTATTGACAGAATAATACGGACAGTGACGACATTGCATGCATGACTGCATACGATGGGGAAAAATATTAGGATATAATCTCCATCAGTATTATGATATTATCTCCATCTTTAAAATAATCAATATCCCTGCAGTGCTGCACATCTACTAAAATTTTAATCACCCCGGGGCATTCTATGACTAGTTTTGTATATTGACTTTCTATGAACTTCAGCATCAAATAAAACAAAAGTTGCACCAATCCTCCTAAGCCATTCAATAATTTACTGGAATCTGTGTCTCTCTGGTATCTTTAACCAAGGAAATCCCCCTGGTTTCCCTTATAATCAAATCTCTCCTCAGAGTGAATGCTAGTGAACATCTTAAATACCTCTTTAATATGTGCATAAAAATAAACTAGTGGTCATGTAAGGTTACTTCAACCAAAAAAAAAACAGCACTCCGATAGCCTCATTATCTCCTGCAAGCCATTTTTTATCTATAATCTTTAAGATGGGAGGGAAAAAAATCAAATTAACCTGAGCTATTTGTGTGTTAGTGTTATGCCCAATATGTGACGGTTGCCAAATTTCCAATTAATGACTCTCTGTTTTATTTATTGGCCAATAACCATGCTCTTTCTAGCACCAAAACAATATGCATGCATTAACCCATAATTATTTTCATCCACACACTGATACTATAAATTCCTGCTATTTCTACCAACTCTGCCAGCTCTCTTCATTTTTTTTTCTCCCCCAAAAGATACGTGTTCCTGATGTAAATAAACCCTTAGGAGGTGGAAGTATAGCTATGTTCAACACGCTTCTTAGCCTTGACCTTGAGGAAATGGCTCTTTGATGTGGTAAGGTTGAAAAATAAACAAGGGTTTTGCACAACATAATATCTTCGGTTTGGAGATAAAGCCCCCACCTCTCAGCTTCACCCCAATACAAAGATGTATACAGCTTGTAATTAAAGCTACGCATGATGCATCATGAAACATTCGGTTCAAATCAAAATCGGAGAGACTTAATTGCCACAGCAGAAAATCGTTTGTACGATTTAAAAAAATCGTTTGAACGATTTAGAAAATCGATTGAACGGTTTTAAAAGTCGTTTGAACGATTTAGAAAATCGTTTGTACTATTTAGAAACTCGTTTGAACGATATTTTCCTCCTGATTCGGAATAAAAGCGTACTGGATAAGAAACCTTGTAAAACTGTTGTATAGAGAAGTCCCTTCGATGCTGACTATAACAGGTACAGAAACACTAAATAAATCATAAATTGTATCTTGTCAATAATACTGTATGAATATTGTAATATCCATCTATGTGCATTACGTAATTTGGACCTGCGCAATCTTCGTCTTAATCTTGCAATTGTATAGAAAGAAGACATCGAATATCTTCTTGAGAAACGGTAAATCCTGCATAATAGTTTTCATGTGCAATCACCTGTATCCATGCAATTGACCACAAATCGTACAAACGATTTTAAAAATTTTTCTCTACATTGTCAATATGGCACGAAAACGCTGTCGTACCTATCTGTAAGATCAGAACATAACATATATTTCGCACGATGACACTTTATGTAATGAAGATGAAATTCTTATTTATAATTTAATTCAGTGATATTGGAAAAATATAGGTATACGTGCTCCGAATTGCAGAAAGAGTCGCAGTTTCAATGTTTTAGTAATGAAAAAAGATCCCCACCTCACACACACCCCCTCTACCAGAAAAAAACAATACTGCTTGCCTTAGCATGCACAAAAAATTTAATTGAATTTTGTTGAAAAAAAATAGTAATAATATTACAAACAAACTTGTACAAGTTTTATTGATGAGTTAATATCGTTAAACTTTTTTTTCAGAAAAATTCGTTGTTTTTTTTCATTTCTCATAAATCTTAACCTAAATAATACATAAATTAAAAAATAAATTAGAAACACCAAAATCCATCGCAAAGAAATCAAATGTCTTTTTCTTAATCATAAACAAAAAACATTGGATTTATAAACAAGAAAATGGAAAGTATACTCAGATTTTAAGTTGGGTCTAATCGTGACCTTAATGATTATTTAAAAAAAATGTTTTTGTTTGGTTTGCAAGTAATCATTTATGATTGTACAAACGATCAAAACCATGTTTATCATTTGTTAAGTATCTAAAATAACTTACAAAAATTCTTTACTTTTTAAATTTTTTTACTCATCATCTTTGAAAATTAGAACTGTACTTGACCCTAGATTTATTTATGGAATGGGCAAGTAAATTGATCATTTTCATAATGAAAAAAAGCTTAGGTTTTTTAAACCTTACTATGTGTAATTTTTTTTTGTAAATATTTCTCCATTCATAAAATTTGCATTCAACAACTGAAACGTTTACTATAATACAGCAGTACTCATGGGTATCAAGCTTTTCCAATACACAGATTTAGTCCAACATGAGTGGATAGCGTGCGCGCACTTGCTGTGACGTAGCAATCCATATACGGAATTGTGTCAATTACGGCGTAGAGTTTTTTGTGGGAAAAGGTCGATACTTTACGAGATACAAACAAGAGTGAAAAATAGTGATATTCTGTGTTAAAGGATTTTTATTTAGTAGAGCAATATATCTGATTGTTTTTAAAGGGTGTCCTTTTCTTTAGACATGGGAATTTGGATGTGATTGATGAAATCAACTGTATATTGACCCAATTCTCTATCTGATGTGAAGATAAGATTCTAAACGGATGTTGAAACTTATTTAGAAATTTAATTAATTTTGAATGTAAGTATTCATTGATTGATTGTATTTGCTGTCATTATTATTTATGTTTTAAATAATGACAGTTGGTGATAACTGCGGAAACATTATTGACTTCTCTTTTGTAAATGGTCGGCCATTTCGGGGGTTATGATTTGAACAAACTAGAATCTGCACTACCTGAGCATGATTCCACATAAATATAACTAATCATGGCTTTGAAGTAATTGAGAAGATGATTTTAAAAGATTTCCCTATCTAGTCCTATGTAAAACTTTGATCAGCCATTTTGGCCCCAACTTATCCCTGGGGGTTATGATTTGAACAAACTAGAATCTACACTACCTGAGGATGATTTCACATGAGTTCCATCTTTCCTGGCCCAGTGGTTCTTCAGGAGAAGATTTTTTAAAGATTTTCCCTATATACTCCTATGTAAAACTTTGATCGGCCATTGTGGCCCCACCCTACCCCCGGGGGTCATAATTTGAACAAACTTGAATCTACACTACCTGAGGATGCTTCCACATGAGTTTCATCTTTCTTGGCCCAGTGATTCTTGAGAAGAAGATTTTTTAAAAATGCCATTAATTTTTCACTAATTCATAATTATCTCCCCTTGGAGAGGGCGTGCCCCTTCATTTGAACAAACTTGAACCCTCTTCACCTAAGGATACTTTGTGACAAGTTTGGTTGAAATTGGCACAGTGGTTCTTGAGAAGATGAAAATGAGAAAAGTTTTCATCAACAACAACAACAACGACCACTACAGACAACTGACAAATTTTGATCAGAAAAGCTCACTTGAGCCTTCAGCTCAGGTGAGCTAAAAATACTAAGCTTAAGAGTATAAGGTGATTAAACAGTGGCTATTGCGCAAACGACATATTTTTAATATTTTTTTATTTAATAGTTTTGTTTAGATGTGTATATTAACTCAAACATCATATGAAATCTTCTCTTGTGAGATATCATGAGTCTTGCAAGTGTTGCCTATCCTTTAGTTTATCTAGATTCTTGATAGATACCATTTTTTCAGGACAATCTTCTCTGGCCTTGTTCCCGTCTGTGCTGCAATCAGCTTCTTCAGATCCCCAATCGTGTCATCAATGCTAACAAGGTTAAGGTCATTTAAGCACAAGATTTTGATGAAAAATTAGTAAATTCAATGTTCTGGGGAACATTAACTGGCAAGATTGGAAATGTGCACTCTGCTTCTGAAAACAGCTCAGGTTGATTGAAAATGAATTTCAAACTGTAATTTCAATCCAATGTTACCCACCCATTACATTGTTTTGACTGTAACAGATGGGAATGACGTAAGCTGCATATTTCCAATCTTGCCAGTTAATGTTCCATGGTCTTACATGTATCAAACCAAAGTCTGAATAGTGCTGCTTTTCTAATCTAATATTTTGATGGTGCGACCGTTTGGACGAGCGCAGAAATATTTTTCATAATCTGTATTTACACCCATATCTGCAAACCGCACGTGACATTTGCATTACCTTTTATGTTAGTTTTATTACCAACCAAAGTCTGAACTGTGCTGACTTTAATCAGAGAAGTATCATATGTCTCTGATTTAATGAAGAATATTTTATTTACTTCTATCTGCAACATATCCATAAAATCAAGGTGTTTATTTTTTTGTTGAACCTTTGTGTTATTCTTGTGAGAATGTATATTTGAAACAAGTGATGCATTGTGGGTCCTGAAGTTTCTGTGCAAAAAAATTTGTTTGGATTAATCTAATGTGCAAGCCCCAATTTTCACTTCACCCAGGCATTGCTGTTTAGTGTTAGAGCTTTCTATGCTCGCTTTTAAGCAAACCACTTATAAAAGCTAGGTGCTAAATTCATCATGATGATTAATGGAATATACAATTATAGAGAGAGAAAATGTAAATATATAAGCACTGAATCCTTATTTTTTTTCTTTTTATGTCTTTGGTCCTATAGCAGCTCTTGTCTGTGCCAACAAGTTATCTAATACTATACCTATGCACAGTATTCTATTTATCTGCATGGAAGGTGCTCAGCTATTTTATGACCAACAAATCCAAAAATAAGAATTATATGCTTAATAAGACGTCATAGTGTGTCACAGTCTATAGCATACCAAATGACATGTGCTGTTTAAAGATACAGATTAACAAGCTAATTCAGAGGATTTGTGTCCGTTGAAACTTATTTAGAAATTTAATTAATTTTGAATGTAAGTATTCATTGATTGATTGTATTTGCTGTCATTATTATTTATGTTTTAAATAATGACAGTTGGTGATAACTGCGGAAACATTATTGACTTCTCTTTTGTAAATGGTCGGCCATTTTCAGCAAAAGCGTGACCTGGCTTTGGCCTTATAAACAGTGCTATCTGCTAATAACAGAGGCATTATTAACCGTTAACATTGTTATATATTTTTAAAAATCAAACATTTATATATTTTTTGTATACATTATGAAACCTTCATATTCAAAAAAATGTGGTAAACACAGGCTTTATGGAATTTCTGTTGGCAGTGTATTTGTTTACATGTTTGATCTATCGCCATTTTTTCTTTGTAGATATAATCTAGGTCATCTGAGGGTAGTGCGCGGTTCTGGCAGCTAAATGTGTTATTGGACCAGCGGAGGGGCACATGGCTTAACCTAATGATGTGGCCCTCAGCAGTTCCACTTGTGACCGTGGGGCTTTCCCTTTTACTACTGACGGGGAATGGTAAGTGATAAGATTGGATGAGATGAAAGTTGGCCTTGAGGTCAGGTTGCCCTCGAGGAAAATAGGGATTATTCAATTTCTTGACCTCAAGTCCCCCAAAGGTTAATCCCTGTTTTTGTGTTAGAAAATCTGATAAAGACAAGGAATTTTAAAATCAAGGCAAAATAATTATCCTGGTTGAAAATGTGTCGATCAATATAATTTTTTTTCCCAAGAATCGGTGAAATAGATTTTGATTTTTTTTTAATTTAGTATAAATTGCAGATGGGATATGTTGGAGTACTCTTTATATTAACAATAGTAAGATCAAATATAGCAAGCTAGTAAGATCAGATATTGAAGGTATTGAATTTGTGAATTGAAAAGTTTTTGTTTTTTTTTGCCATATTTAATTAATTTTAAAATTATGCCAACAAAAAGAAATAGGTATTTATCTCAAACATGTATAGTTTTGATAATTGATAAATTTTACATAATTTTTGCAATGTCATTAATAATTCTGAATTCCTTTTTATGTTACTTAACCTTGACCATAATTAAGATATATACGGACATTAAAGTCAGCTACCTTTACATATGTAAACATGTAATTGTTTTTATCTTTTTCAAAATTCATCATTAAGCTCCTTAGCTACACTTAGTGCCAAAAAAAGGAAAAATAAATGCAGAGTTTTTGAAGTCAATTATTAGATATTTACATTCAAAAAAGGACTTATTGAGTTCATTATTCTCATGCAAAAGGATGATGACTTCTATTATTTTTTCTTTTAATGTATGATATTACCAATTCTACACAAAGGTTGCCATATAATGGCCTTCTGTAAAGCATTGACATGATGTACTTACAAGGGTCTTATTTGTAGGGTAGTTTAGTTGACTGCCTTGTATAATGAGAACCTAAATGTAATCAATAAGGTGTCATTTAAGTAGGTCTTTTTATAGCCTGGGCATTGACAGGTGAAGTAAGGGGTGAGAAGTATTTCCAGCTGTTTTGTACTAGCTAAGAAAGTATTTACAGGCGAACAACTCTTGCTTGGCTGTGCCATGCAGTACAGTGTTTATTTTTGACAAAAGGGGATGGTTGAATATTTTTTGGTCATTGATTTTGATATCAGGGCAGTCCCTTTTTTGTTTTGATTTTTAATCTTTGGCTTCAAGGACATTGGAAACTTTGAAAGAACATTGTATGAAAGTAAGAAGGAAAAAATGATACCTTATTAATTACATCTTTACAAAGAGTGTAATATGTAGGCATCAATTTTGTGTGCAGAAGGATTTTACGTTAATTTAGATTATTTTCATTTGAGTATACATGGTATATGTAAACTTTTGACTCCTGTAATCCATCTGTTGTTTACATCTCACGTTACCTGTGATTACCTGGTCAATAGTACATTATCAACCATTATCTGCGAGTAGTTTGCTGAGAAAACTGCTACCAAAATTTGTTATGCATGAAACATATATGAAACAGACAGACACACAGACAAACAGGAAGTTGACATCAGATTTTGACAGAAATGAAACCCACCATATCTCATGCCTCAGAGAAGATTGTGTTTAAATATCAAGCATCTGCGATGAGTAGTTGCTGAGAAAACTGCGACGAAAATTTAGTATGTATGAAACGGACAGATGCATGGATAAACAGGAAGTTGATATCAGATTTGAACAAAAATTATTCCCAACATATGGCATGCCTAAGAGAAGATTTTGTTAAAATTTCAAGCATATGCATAAGACTGCATTGAAGAGTAGATGCTGAGAACAATGCGACAAAAATTTGTTGCGGACGGACAGACAGAAAGACAGACACACAAAGGCAAAAAAGTATTACCCCCTCTCCTTTGGAGCTGGGGTATAAAAATATTTAGAGCAATGAATAGTTTCTGCATTTCATTACACTATGCGAATGTCAGACACCTTCAAGGCTTAACCCAAGGACATCTAGGCCATTCGGTTCAGACAGGTTGGCCAATCTATATGACACCTCGGCCCGAGCTAAATTTCATTGCAAAATATATTATATTTCCTACATTATACAGAAACTGCCTCTAGAGCTCTAACATTATCTACAAGTATAATCAAAATGAGAAGACATAATTAAGGCGCTAATTCATAAACAAAGAAAATGCCACGGCACATTTTTTAACGGAGTGTCAAGTCAGGGACCTATATACTAACTAATAGTATATTAGTATATAGGTCCCTGGTCAAGTGTGTGTCAAACTGGCAATTATGAGGAGTTAATTATGAGCAGGACTCTCCAACATTTCTTATGAAAACATTCATAAAAGTTGATTAATTGATACAACCATATCGTACATTAAGAAAATTTATATAACTACATTTTTCTCATTCTCACATTAACCTCCCAAGCCAAAGAGAAAGTTTACCAACATGTTTATCTTTTTACATGTAGTCCAATTCCTTTTCACAGATGACATAAATGACATATTTCCCATATGTTTCAAATCCCAAGGGAAACAATGCAAAATGATACAACAACATACATTTTTATAATAAAAATATATTCATTAAATCATAAGAAAGAAATGCTATTACATTAACAGAATAAAATATTACTAAGCATATGTATTGCACATTTCCACATGAGAGAGATGCTGGGTAAGGACTTACAGAGAAATTACATCATAGACCTCTCCCCCTTCCCAATTTGATTTTTATGAAGAAAATCATTTAATCATCAGAAAGAGTTACATTAAAAATTGAATGAATTTATAATAACATTAATTCAGACAATGGATTAATTTTTTCTGTCACAAAATTTTACTTAGGCCGTGGTGTCTTTGATATGGGTTGATGTGTCAATAATTTTGAGCCAACCTGTCAGGGCCGAGGTGTCAACCGTCACGGGCTGAGGTGTCATTGGGGCCGAGATGTCTCTCTAATCACTATGCACACTGCATGTATTTAAAAGAGAGTTTTACAATGAGAAAGATTTTGTACATCAGGTGCATGTATCTGATTGTCTGAATTTAGTATCAAAATTTTTTGACATACTATGAAGAATTAAATACTAGTAATATCCAGTATTATAATATCCAGTATTACAGATTGTTATTTGACAACAACTGAAACAGAGGATTCCTTCCCGATTTCCTGATCTGCTGTATATAGAACAAGTATGGGAGAGTGGCCTTTACAAGAACTAAGCTTTTACCTGTTTACAATGTTTACAAAGAGTGGAGTGACACTGCGTAGAATGACGTTTGTGAGGGTTATTGTCAAACACGTGGATCTCTTACTATGCAATTGCCAAAAGTTTAAGCATTAATTCTCACTTTTTTTCCAAATTACTTCAACATCCACACTGTTTGTGAATTGTCTGCAAGCACATTTTTCTCCAATCCATGTTGTCTTGATACCTAATAATACCAGTCTTGCATGTCTATTCATAAAACGTTTTCTTGATCAAGATGAGGGAAGCTGTCTTTCGTACCTTTAATTACAGAAGAGCTATGTCAGGAAGGTGACTGTTTTCTATACCTCTTTTAGTCTTTTTTCTGTATTTAATTATGGGTTACGATTGCATGATCTATTGTTTGATATTCTGATTATTTGTTGTCCGAACTTCGTTTGATTTCCTTTGAATGCCATTTCCCCACAGTGATAAGAGCTGTTTCATTATTTTGCTGCGGAATAATCAGATAATGTATTGCTTTATTTATTTATCTTAAAGCCTTGTCAGAGGATCTTCACTTGCATTTAAATATACTATGAAAAAGAAAAGAGATGACTCAGATGATTATCTTTTGATAATCATTAGTATATTTTTAAACACGACATACTTGGAAAATAGTTTTATCATTTTACCTTCTGTGCATACCAGCAGTAAACCCCACCATGTCCACTCTAATAAAGCTGCTGAATACAACTACATGTATTTCTTTTGGGTTATACTAGGTGAATCGAAAATTTTATCAATAAAGAGAAAAAATTGGAAACAGGCATTTATCCGAGCAGTGATTGAGGGAGTGAGTGTAGCAAGCACTTCTGTCACTCTTTGAAGCTCATTTTCTCGTTATTTTCAACTGATTATATATATTATATCAATAAATCGTTAATGTTCTCTATTTGTAAAAAAATAACAAATGTGCCATTTTAAAGACCTTAGCATAAACATTTATTTATGTCTTTACAGAATGAGCTGAAATTGTATAGTTACCAAAACAGATTTCAAAAAATAACAGAATCATGGCGATGATGGACAATGCAGCCTTTTTACTCTCTCATATACGTAATTCATTTATAACAAGTGATGATACTGGCATGTGTGAATTAATAATTGAGAATGATGAAGCTGACAGAGATACTAAAAAATTGTCCAGGTATGAAACTAGCTGCTACCATAATTCTGGAAATTTTTACGTCGATTTATTTTTGCGAATTTGGGTCAATAAAGTTGTATGTTTCTAAATTTTGCAAATTGTCATCATGGTCATTGGCACTTAGTCTCAAATTAAAGAGAACTTGAATTTTTCCTAGAAGTCTATAAGTTACATATGTACATACAATATGAAGCAATGTCAAAGTTCTATAATCAGATAAAAATAATTTTCAAAAGAGATAAAAGATCTTAACAGTGTAAGGTTTTATAACATTTTATTAAATCACGCATGTAATAAAATAAATTATATAAAACAATGTTAGCTTTTACTAGCCTTTAGATAAAATCATTTCCTACCGAGTATAAAAAGAGAAAAAAACATCTAGTTAGTGAATATTGAATTACATAATACATATGAAATGATGTTTTTTTTTTTAATTTGAGTTGATTTGTTCTTAAGCAAAGTATTTTTGCGAATGCAAAGCATGTGCAGATTTGCTAATAAATTTTCATAACTAGATGAGATCTCGTTGCGAGCAACGAGTAGGTCTTCCGTTGAATTTCTCGATAAGATGAGATGTGATTTTGACTGAGATATTTGTTTAAAAAGAATAACATTGAGTTTTCCCTAGTTAAAGTTAAAGTTTCTCATTTTTATCACGACATTCTGAACATCTTTTGTTTGATAAGGCTCATGAGAATACTCCCCCTTTTCGATACATAAAGCATAAAAAATATAGCATTTTGGTCCCTTGCGACCCCTAATTACGTTAAATATGATAAAAATATTTTCATATATTGTTGCAAATCGTGTAGATGAATACTTTTGCCCCAGTAATGTATAACAAAATATTGATCATTAGAGAGTTATCGATAAAAGAATTTTGGCCCCTCTGAGCCCCTAATTTGAGGGGTCAGCCCACTTTTTTGATATGAAATGAAAGGTCTTGTGATTTTGAAGATTTTTTGTTCAACACTTATTCATAGATTTCTATTCGTTGTGGAGATATGCTCAATGACAATATTTAGGGGCCACTCCTACAAGTCCTTAATGGGGCCGTTTTACAAAAATTCAAAGTATGCATATTGTTTAGAACATTTTTCTGACCATCTTTTGTTCAATATTGCTTATCAAAATATTCCCCCTTTTCGAGATATAAAGCGTCAAAGATGTGACATTCTGGCCTCTTGCGACCCCTAATTACGTAACATATTATCAAAATAGTATCATATATTGTTGCAAATCGTTAAGATAAATACTTTTGCTTCAGTAATGTATAACATAATATTGATCATTAGAGAGTTATAGATAAAAGACTTTTGGCCCCTCTGAGCCCCTAATTTGAGGGTTCAGCCCCTTTTTCTTGATATCAAATAAAAGGTCTTGTGCTTTTGAAGATTTTTTGTTCAACACTTATTCAGAGATTTCTATTCGTTGTGGAGATATGCTCAATGAAAATATTTAGGGGCCACTCCTAAAAGTCCTTAATGGGGCCGTTTTACAAAAATTCAAAGTATGCACATTGTTTAAAAAATTATTCTGACCATCTTCTGTTCAATATTGCTTATCAAAAATTTTCCCCCTTTTCGAGATATAAAGCGTCAAAGATGTGACATTCTGGCCCCTTTTGACCCCCAATTACGCAAGATATGCTTAAAAGTTTATAAAATGTTGTTCCAAATGGTTTAAAATTTTAAAATATCGAAAAATCGAGCAGAAAAAATGATAAAATATTTTGGTCACACGGGGGATCGAACCCGGGTCGCCCGCGTGACAATCCAACGCGCTAACCATTTCGCCATTGAGATCACCGCTTCGCATTTTCAAATGCATATATCTCGAAATTGGCTTTTTCGATTTTCAAACAAATTACATATTTCGCTTCTGCAAGAGGGTCTCTATTCAATTCTAAAACAAAAATATAAAAAAAGAAAAGTTGAAAAATTGCGTTTTTTAAATTCGTTTCCGGTATCGACCGGAAGTATTGACGACGCACGAAAAGGCAATTCTGCAACGCTATAAGTCATGAACTATTATCTCCAATTAATCTTCAGTTCATATCTTAAGCAGTTTTCGCTACTAAATCAAGACAAAATTGCATTTTAAAATCAGAATATTGTCCATATCTCACGACCGGAAGTGACGTCATAAAAACGCTTAAAAACCTATCAAGATCAGTTGATTAGCTATTATATATGAAAATTTCATGTAAATCGGCCGAGCCGTTTCGGAGAAATCGCGTGCACAAAATCGGTTGGAATAATAATAATAATAGGGAAAAAGAAACCGAACGAAAACAATAAGGTCTTCCGTTGGAAACGGAAGACCTTAATAATAATAATAACTAGATGAGATCTCGTTGCGAGCAACGAGTAGGTCTTCCGTTGAATTTCTCGATAAGATGAGATGTGATTTTGACTAAGATATTCGTTAAAAGAGAATGACATTAAGTTTTCCTTCATTTCTTTTTAAGTTTCTGATTTTTATCACAATATTCTGAACATCTTTTATTCAATATGGCTTATAAAAATACCCCCTCTTTTCGAGATATAAAGCATGAAAGATGTAGCATTTTGGCACCTTGCAACCACTTATTACGTAACATATGATCAAAACTTTATAATGTATTGTTGCAAATCCTTAAGATGAATATCTTTGCTTCTTATAATAGATACTTATAAAAAAACATCGATCATGAAAGAGTTGAAGATGAAATACTTTTGACCCCTCTAAGCCCCTAATTTAAGAAGTCAGCCCCCCTTTCGTCATATCAAATGAAAGGTCTTGTGATTTTGAAGATTTTTTGTTCAAGACTTATTCAGAATCTTCTATTTGTTGTGGAGATAAGTTAAATAAAAATATTTTAAGGGTCACTCCTACAAGTCCTCAATGGGGCCATTTTACACAAATTCAAAGTATGCATATTGCTAAGAATATTATTCTTGCCATCTTTTTTTCAATATTGCTTATTAGAATATTTCCGCTTTTCGAGATATAAAGCATCAAAGATTTTACGTTCTGGCCCCTTCTGACCCCTAATTACATAACATATCAAAAGTTTATCATATATTGTTGCAAATCCTTAAAGATAAATTATTTTGCTTTAGTAATGTTTAACAGAATATTGATCATTAGAGAGTTATAGATAAAAGACTTTTGCTCCCTCTGAGCCCCTAATTTGAGGGGCCAGGCCTATTTTCTTGATATGAAACGAAAGGTTTTGTGATTTCAAAGACTTTTTGTTATACAACTATTCAGAGATTTCTTTTCGTTTAGGAGATGTGCTTTATATAAATATTTAGGGGCCACCCCTACAAGTCCTTAATGGGGCCATTTTACAAAAATTCAAAGTTTGCTTGTTGTTTAGACTATTACTCTGACCATCTTTTGTTCAATATTGCTTATCAAATTTTCCCCCCTTTTCGAGATATGAAGCGTCAAAGAATTACCATTCTGGCCCCTTCTGACCCCTAATTACGTAACATATGACCAAAATATTGTAATATATTGTTGCAAATCATTAATATGAGCAACTTTACTTCTGTAATGTATCACAAAATATTGATCATTAAAGAGTTAAAGATGAAAGACTTCTGGCCCCTCTGAGCCCCTAATTTGAGAAGTCAGCCCCTTTTCCTTGACATCAAACAAAAGGTCTTGTGATTACAAAGACTTTTTGTTCTACAACTATTCAGAGATTTCTTTTTGTTTAGAAGATATACTTAATATAAATATTTAGGGGCCACCCCTACAAGTCCCTAATGGGGCCATTTTACAAAAATTCAAAGTTTGCATATTGTTAAGACTATTATTCTGACCAACTTTTGTTCAATATTGCATATCAAAATATTCCCTCTTTTCAAGATATGAAGTGTCAAAGATTTAACATTCTGGCCCCTTGTGGCCCCTTATTACGTAAGATATACTTAAAAGTTGAAAATATGTTGTTGCAAATGGTCTAAAATTAATAAAAATCGAAAAATCGAGCAGAAAAAGTGATAAAATTTTTTGGTCACAAGCAGGATCGAACCCGGGTCGCCCGCGTGACAATCCAACGCGCTAACCATTCGGCCATCGGGATCGTCACTTCGCGTTTTCAAATGCAAATATCTCGAGATTGGTTCGGTCGATTTTCAAACAAATTACATATTTGGATTCAGGAAAGGGGTCTTTATTCAATTCTAAAACAAAAATATTAAAAAAGAGAAGTTGAAAAATTGCGTTTTTTAAATTCGCTTTCGGTTTCGACCGGAAGTATTGACGACGCACGAAAAGGCCATTCTGCAACGCTATATATCATGAACTATCATCTCCAATCAATTTTAGCTTCATATCTTAACCAGTTTTTGCTAAGTAATCAAGACAAAATTGCATTTTAAAATCAGAAAATTTTCCATATCTCACGACCGGAAGTGACGTCATCGACGAGAAAAATTTCCAATAAGGTTCAGATCAGTACCTATCAGATGTCAAAGTTTGATGAGAATCGGTCCAGTAGTTTACGAGAAATCGCGTGCACAAAATCGGTAAGAAAAATAATAATAATAGGGAAAAAGAAACAGAAGAATAACAAGAAGGTCTTCCGTTGGAGACGGAAGACCTTAACTAAATGAGATCTCGTTGCGAGCAACGAGTTGGTCTTCCGTTGAATTTCTCGATAAGATGAGATGTGATTTTGACAGAGATATTCGTAAAAGGAGAATGTCATTAAGTTTTCCTACATTAAATTTAAAGATTCTGATTTTTATGACGATATTCTGAACATCTTTTGTTCAATATGGCTTGTAAAAATACTCCCCCTTTTTGAGACATAAAGCATAAAAAATATAGCATTTTAGCCCCTTGCAACCCCTTATTACGTAAGATATGACCAACATTTTATAATATATTGTTGCAAATCGTTAAGATGAATATCTTTTCTTCTGTAATGTATCACAAAATATTGATCATTGGAGAGGTACAGATGCAAGACTTTTGGCCCCTTTTAAACCCTTATTTAAGGAGTCAGCCCATTTTTCTTGATACCAAATGAAAGGTCTTGTGATTTCAAAGACTTTTTGTTCAACGCTTATTCAGAAATTTCTTTTCCCTTCTGGAGATATGCTACATATAAATATTTAAGGGCCACTCCCACAAGTCCTTAATGGGACTGTCTTACAAAAATTCAAAGTATGCGTATTGTTTAGAACATTATTCTGGCCATCTTTAGTTCAATATTGCTTATCAAAATATATTCCCCCTTTTCGAGATATAAAGCGTCAAAGATTTGATATTCTGGCCCCTTGTGACCCCTAATTACGTAACATATGATCCAAATTGTATCATATATTGTTGCAAATCGTTCAGATTAATACCTTTGCTTCAGTAATGTGTAACAAAATCTTGATCATTAGAGAGTTATAGATAAAAGACTCTTGGCCCCTCTGAGCCCTTAATTTGAGGGGTCAGCCCTTTTTTCTTGATATCAAATGAAAGGTTTTGTGATTTGGAAGATTTTTTGTTCAATACTTATTCAGAGATTTCTATTTGTTGTGGAGATATGCTAAATGGAAATATTTAGGGGTCACTCCTACAAGTCCTTAATGGGGCCGTTTTACAAAAATTCAAAGTATGCATATTGTTTAGAACATTATTCTGGCCATCTTTTGTTCAATATTGCTTATCAAAATATTCCCCCTTTTCGAGATATAAAGCGTCAAAGATATGACATTCTAGCCCCTTGTGACCCCTAATTACGTAATATATGATCCAAATTGTATCATATATTGTTGCAAATCGTTAAGATAAATACTTTTGCTTCAGTAATGTATTACAAAATCTTGATCATTAGAGAGTTATAGATAAAAGACTCTTGGCCCCTCTGAGCCCTTAATTTGAGTGGTCAGCCCTTTTTTCTTGATATCAAATGAAAGGTTTTGTGATTTGGAAGATTTTTTGTTCAAAACTTATTCAAAGATTTCTATTTGTTGTGGAGATATGCTAAATGGAAATATTTAGGGGTCACTCCTACAAGTCCTTAATGGGACCGTTTTACAAAAATTCAAAGTATGCATATTGTTTAGAACATTATTCTGGCCATCTTTAGTTCAGTATTGCTTATCAAAATATTCCCCCTTTTCGAGATATAAAGCGTCAAAGATTTGACATTCTGGCCCCTTGTGACCCCTTATTACGTAACATATGATCCAAATTGTATCTTATATTGTTGCAAATCGTTAAGATAAATACTTTTGCTTCAGTAATGTATTACAAAATCTTGATCATTAGAGAGTTATAGATAAAAGACCCTTGGCCCCTCTGAGCCCCTTATTTGAGTGGTCAGCCCTTTGTTCTTGATATCAAATGAAAGGTCTTGTGATTTGGAAGATTTTTTGTTCAATACTTATTCAGAAATTTCTATTTGTTGTGGAGATATGCTAAATTGAAATATTTAGGGATCACTCCTACAAGTCCTTAATGGGGCCGTTTTACAAAAATTCAAAGTATGCATATTGTTTAAAACATTATTCTGGCTATCTTTTGTTCAATATTGCTTATCAAAATATCCCCCCTTTTCGAGATATAAAGCGTCAAAGATTTGACATTCTGGCCCCTTGTGACCCCTTATTACGTAACATATGATCCAATTGTATCATATATTGTTGCAAATCGTTAAGATAATTACTTTTGCTTCGGTAATGTATTACAAAATCTTGATCATTAGAGAGTTATAGATAAAAGACTCTTGGCCCCTCTGAGCCCTTAATTTGAGGGGTCAGCCCTTTTTTCTTGATATCAAATGAAAGGTCTTGTGATTTGGAAGATTTTTTGTTCAATACTTATTCAGAGATTTGTATTCGTTGGGGAGATGCTAAATGGAAATATTTAGGGATCACTCCTACAAGTCCTTAATGGGGCCGTTTTACAAAAATTCAAAGTATGCATATTGTTAAGAACATTATTCTAGCTATCTTTTGTTCAATATTGCTTATCAAAATATTCCCCCTTTTCGAGATATAAAGCGTCAAAGATTTGACATTCTGGCCCCTTGTGACCCCTAATTACGTAATGTATGCTTAAAAGTTTATAATATATTGTTCCAAATGGTCTAAAATTGAAAAATATTGAAAAATCAAGCAGAAAAAATGATAAAAAATTTTTGTCACACGGGGGATCGAACCCGGGTCGCCCGCGTGACAATCCAACGCGCTAACCATTTAGCCATTGGGATCGCCGCTTCGCGTTTTCAAATCTAAATATCTCGAGATTGGCTTTTTCGATTTTCAAATAAATTACATGTTTGGCTTCTACAAGAGGGTCTCTATTCACATCAAAAACAAAAATATTAAAAAATAAAAGTTGAAAAATTGCGTTTTTTAAATTCACTTCCGGTAGCGACCGGAAGTATTGATGACACACGGAAAGGTAATTCTGCAAAGCTATAAGTCATGAACTATCATCTCAAATAAGTCTCCTGTTCATATCTTAAGCAGTTTTCGCTACTAAGTTCAGACAAAATTGCATTTTAAAATCAGGAAATTGTAGATAACTCACGACCGGAAGTGACGTCATCAACAAAAAAAATTTCCAATAAGGTTGAGATCAGTACCTATCAGATGTGAAAGTCTCATGAGAATCGATCCAGTAGTTTACGAGAAATCGCGTGCACAAAATTGGTAATAATAATAATAATAATAGGTAAAAAGAAACCGAAGAATAACAAGAAGGTCTTCCGTTGGAGACGGAAGACCTTAATAATAATAATAAGAAACAGAGTAAAAACAATATGTTCCCCAACTTCGTTTGGGGAACATAATAACGAGAAAAGATCTCGTTATTACGAGTTAATTATATCGTTGTTAACACATGTTTCTGTTTTGTTTTTGTTTGTTTGCTTGTTTGTTTGTTGTTGTTTGGGGGGTGTGTACAATGCATGTATTATCGATTTTCAACTCAGTATTTTGTTTACTCGATATATGAGAATAAAACTGAAAAAAATGCAATGAAATGCCATAGATTTTTTAAATACGGGTAGCTATATCCGGTGGATATTACTCGTGTAATTTGATATTACACTGTGTGTTTTTACGCGGCGTGGCGTCATATAAAGACAATACATGTACGTTATCAATTTGTTTAAAAACATGTTAAAAGTAAAATCATATACATTATCAGATAAAATATTACCCTTTCCACTTCGTTTTTTAAACTTGCTTTAAAAAATATATTTTGAAGAATATCTGCTCGAAAATGACTATGTTTATTTGTAGGTTCATCCATTTTACATTAAAAGAGAGAAAAGATCTCGTTATTACGAGTTAATAATATCGTTATAACGAGAAAAGATATCTTTATTACGAGTTAATTATCTCGTAATTACGATAAAAGATCTCGTTATTACGAGAAAAGATCTATAAAAAATGATGCGTTTCATTGTTCTACTCTCTTTTAATGTAAAATGGATGAACCTACGGAATTCATAAAATTAGTAAAAGAAATATCAGAAGAAGGAGCAAAGCAGATGCTGTTTATTAATTCTTCAATGCATTTACAGTAACTCCATCGAACCTGCACTTGTATGGAATGTATTTTTTGATACCCTTTTTTTTATTACCAAGCAATAAATATAGAATCTCTAATGGTTTGCGATGGTATATGAATTCTTATAACGTGTTGTGTGTTTTCTATCCCCGAGCCTTTGCAACCCATGAGATTGTTTTAATCACATGATTTATCCTAGTCGTGTACTTAAACTTGGATTTTTTGTCAACTTTACAGTCGTTTTTTAGCCGCAAATAACGTTTGCTACGTGACGCCAATATTTTTGCACAAGAAGAATATGTTCCTTGCACAACAGATAAACATAGTCATTTTCGAGCAGATATTCTTCAAAATATATTTTTTAAAGCAAGTTTAAAAAACGAAGTGGTAAGGGTAATATTTTATCTGATAATGTATATGATTTTACTTTTAACATGTTTTTAAACAAATTGATAACGTACATGTATTGTCTTTATATGACGCCACGCCGCGTAAAAACACACAGTGTAATATCAAATTACACGAGTAATATCCACCGGATATAGCTACCCGTATTTAAAAAATCTATGGCATTTCATTGCATTTTTTCCAGTTTTATTCTCATATATCGAGTAAACAAAATACTGAGTTGAAAATCGATAATACATACATTGTACACACCCCCCAAACAACAACAAACAAACAAGCAAACAAACAAAAACAAAACAGAAACATATGTTAACAACGATATAATTAACTCGTAATAACGAGATCTTTTCTCGTTATTACGAGATCATTAACTCGTTATAACGAGATCTTTTCTCGTAATTATGAGATCTTTTCTCGTAATTATGAGATCTTTTCTCGTAATTACGAGATAATTAACTCGTAATAACGAGATCTTTTCTCGTTATTACGAGATCTTTTCTCGTAATAACGAGATCATTAGCTCGTAATAACGAGATCTTTTCTCGTAATTACGAGATAAGTAACTCGTAATAACGAGATCTTTTCTTGTTATTACGAGATCTTTTTCGTAATAACGAGATAATTAACTCGTAATAACGAGATCTTTTCTCGTTATAACGAGATCTTTTCTCTTAATAACGAGATAATTAACTCGTAATAACGAGATCTTTTCTCGTTATTACGAGAAAAAAATATTTTTTTATGTGGCCCTATTCGTCTTTCGTAGGATACCGATCATTATTTTGGCCTTGCTTTTCTGGAAAAGAAGATTTTTCACAGATAAATTTTATTTTAATATGCGTTATAACCAATTAAACAAGAGGCCAATGGACCACAACGCTCACCTGAGTATCTTTGGCTATGCTATTCTTCACCTGATGTCCTCCTTGTAATACCTATTGTGACCCACCCTGCCACCGGGGTTCATGATTTGAACAATTTAAAATCTATACTAATATAGGATGTTTCCAGATAAGTTTAAGCTTTAAACTTTCTGGCTCTCTTGTTCTTGGAAAGATTTTAAAATATTTTACCTATACTAGTATATCAATGTAAAACGGTTTCCCAATTGTGGTCACGTCCTATCCCCAGAGGTCATAATTTTAACAATTTAGAATCTGCTCTATACCCCAGAATGCTTCCAAATGAGTTTCAGCTTTTTTGCACCGTGGTTCTTGAAAAGAAGATTTTAATTTTTTTTCTATTATAATTTCAATGTAAAACTTGATTTCCCACCGGGGGTCATGTTTTGACCTTTTAGAAATATTGAGAAAATGCGTTTATGAAAGTGTATAAATAAACATTTTATTGCTGCTACATGTACTTCTTCATTGCAAAAGAAGAAAATAAGTCACTCAAACAGATCTATACTATACCACTGTCCCCGTGAATAATGGCAAAGGGCTGAGTAGTGTCAGACTGGAACCTGATCACACAAACCACAACTTCACGAGAAAATGAAAAGTTTCTTGCCAAATTAGTTGACCTTTAGATACAATATGTATAATGAAAACGTTTTATCAATGTATACAATACTACAGTATTCATTCTTACTCAAGGGTTTGTTTGATATACCGGTATATTGTATTCCACTGAACTCGAAATTATAGATATTACGAGGTCTGCTAATTCTGTCTCATGTTTGAACGATTTACTGGAGAAAAACGACAAATTTCAGGGGGTAAGGTTTTGAAATAAAATGCAAAATGCTGGAGACTAATCCATCCTTTTCTCGTATCATTTTTCCTTGCATGTTCGGGTGAAATGTCATTTCTTACACATATGTTCCTTATCTGTCATTGGAAATAAAAGGTTCCTAAGTAACATTACTATATACCGGTACATTGTACATATATTTTCGCAATATAACGGGGGAAAGTTTCAAATTTATTCGCGAAAGTTTCACGTCTTTTCGCGAATGTAACACGTTTATTCGAAAATTTCGCGTTATAAAACGAAAACATATACGGCATTTATAAACTCATAGACATCTCTGGCTGCGTTCATGTTCCTAATTTATCAGTCAAGATCAACGATTCCTGAGTATCAATACAATATCAAAAACTAGATATTATTGAGATGGTGGCCATCTCAAAGGACCCCGCTTTTAGCAATGAACATGAAAATTTAAGGTAGCTGAAAAAGGGTTTATTTTGAAGGTGTTTGAGATTAAAGGGGGCAAAAAGTAAGTACTCCCTGAAAAATAATACAATTAAAAGACTTAAAGAAATGTATCCTCTATGAAAATTGTTGCATGAACTCTATCAAAATATGGAAGGAAAATCACAAATATTCCGTACCCAGTCATTGTTTGAGGCCGAGTGGACTGAAGGGAAAGAAATTATGCACCAAACAAAGATTTTAAACAGAGAGGCTATTTTGACCTTGACCTAGAAACTTTGATCAAGGTCACTGTACATCCATTGACCACTGACACTCTGTGAGTCACGTATGAGACACATTGGACAAAAGCAAGAGAAGACGTGCTCCGGACAAGGATTTTCAATGTAATTCTGCTATGACCTTAACCTTTGACTTAGAAACATAGTCAAGGTCACTGCACACCCTTTACCCAAAGGCACTCTGTGGGTGAAGTATGGGCCAGATTAGGCCAAGGAAAGAGAAAATATGTTCCAGACAAGAATGTAAACAGAGAGGCTATTTTTGACCTTGACCCTTGACTTAGAAAATTTGTTCAAGGTCAATGCACATTCACTGACCATCAGCACTCTGTGAGTGAAGACTGAGCCACATTGGACAGATAGGAGAGAAGATATGCTCCGATCAAGGATTTTTCATATAATTCTGCTATGTCCCAAACTTTTGACCTAAAAACATGGTTCAAGGTCACTGCACACCCTTTACCAAAAAGCAATGTGTGGGTGAAGAGCGAGCCACATTGGACAAAGGGGAGAGAAGATATGCTCTGAACAAGGATTTTTCATGTAATTCTGCTATGACCTTAACCTTTGACCTAAAACATGGTTCAAGGTCATTACACACCCTTTTCCCAAAGGCATTCTGTGGGTGAAGTATGGGACAGATTAGGCCAAGGAAAGAGAAAATATGCTTTAGATAAGAATTTAACAGAAAGGTTATTTTGACCTTGACCCTTAACCTAGAAACTTTGCTCAAGGTCACTGCACATTTATTGACCACTGGCACTCTGTGAATTAAGTATGAGCCACATTGGACAAAGGGGAGAGAAGATATGCTCCGAACAAGGATTTTTCATGTTATTCTGCTATAACATTAACCATTGACCTAGAAAGAATGTTCAAAGTCACTGTACACCCTTTACCCAAAGACACTCTGTGGGTGAAGTATGAGCCAGATTGGGCCAAGTTTTTTCAGGTAAAATTTTTTTGGCCCCCTCTTTCAAAAACGTGCCTATGTGCTACGATACTCAATGGAAAATTATGATAACTTGCAACTAAACTTTATATATGATAAATATGACGGCTTCATTTTCTTTCTATTATAAACTTCCGTTAGAAATGTAGCAATAAACCTTTATCACCTTCATTTGCTATTTATCCTTCACAGTTGATTTGCGATGCAAAGGTATTTCCAATACCCGGTAATAACAACGATTTTCAAACCAGGAGAGACTATAGACAAATAACTTGATGTTACAGGGATATCACCAATCTTTTTAAATGACAATATTGAGCAAATGATGATATTGTCTGCAATTATGCAACCAGTCGTTACGTGTACAGTTGACTGAAATACATATTACTCTCATTTCGTGAGGCCATGATTTTTAAACCATGCAGTTTGGATTGTTTGTGGACTTTTTATTTACTCAATCAACACACACCACTCAATGCGGTAGTGCTCAGTCAACAGGATAATTTTTCTTCCATGGCACCTGATCCCAGTTTTTATGTTTTTAACACGCATGTCGGAAGTTCCACACGTGCACCTGGTTGCCATGGAGACGGATCCATTGATTTCGGCCATTTTTGGCCCTTTTTGACTAAATGAAAACATGAAAATTGAGGAAATGTAAATGAATATTTATCAGTATCATACACTCTAACAAAAATCATTGGATCATATCATAACATGAACTTTTAAGGTACACAGGGAATACAATCGTTTATTCTAGAAATACATGTATTCCTCCTGTAAGAAAAAGGTCATGCAAATTGACATGGTTTCTAAAAAATAAAATAAAAAAGGGGGAAATTGGCATTTTTTTAATCTTTAAGGCTAAATAAGAAAAAATTGTCCGCGGAAATTTTCCAAATCTTATGTGTATTATCATACTTGGGAATAGGTAGTGTCATCTCATGAAAAAATATCAGTGGGCTTTGATCCTATTTTTAGTAACATGTATTTATAAATAGATATATCTTAGAAAAATGTGAAAAATCGAAAAAAAGTTTTAATTGTCATTGCTGCATAATTAGGAAGTATATTGTAAAATTTGAGATTTTAATGACAAGAGCTGGACAACACTAGCTGGTATGGATAATGGTTGAGGGGAATTCCAATTTCTATTTTAAGTATCAGGTGGCTAAAAATAGATATGTTTCGAAATATTAAGAAAAATGGCATTTTTGTTCTAATTGGAAGCTTCATATAAAAAGTCTTAACGAAAATAAAGCTTTCTACAATATGCTTTCAAAATGTACATATGATTATACAATAATTGCTACAATATTGAGGATGGACTCTTGTATCATTTTATATAGCAACAATGGTCTAAAAATAGAGACCTAGAATAATCGAGAAAATGAACATTATTGCACTTTTTGAGGCACTTTGTAGAAGTCATAGCTGCATAATTAGGAAGTATATTGTTAAATTTGAGATGTTAATGACAGTAGCAGGCTACAACTAGCTAGTGAGGACAATAGTTGAGGGGGGGTCCCATTTCTATTATTAGTATCAAGTGCCTAAATATAGATATGTCTCTGAATATTAGGAAAATGGCAATTTTATGCTAATTGGAAGCTTTATAGAAAACGTCTAAACAAATATAAACTTCTCTACAATATGCTTTCAAAATGAAGATGTGTTTGTTCAGTAATTGCTACAATATTGAGGATGGACTCTGGGTTTTTTATAGCAGCAATGGTCTAAAAATAGATTCCTTGAATAATTGAGAAAATGTAAATTATTGCACCTTTTCAGGCAATGTTGGAAAGAAAAAATATGTACTAGTTACCGTTAACTAACAAGTATAAAAACAATGATGATTACCAGTTTTACTTGTATTTGAAATACGCAAAATCAATGAGGATTTTTAGTTCTATTTATATAAACAAAGTACAGTTTCAATAAAAATAAAGCTTTATATTTTTCTAAAATATGAAAGTGATAAAGGAAATCAAAATTCATTCTTTTGAATCATACTAATTCCCTGCATGCAGTAAGATTACACAAATTGTTTTTCTCATATGACCTCCTAATTGCTAATTGTGACGTCATTAACTTGTGCATTTTCCTGTATTTTCTTAAAAAGTTGTAGAAGACATCAATTTTCAGTGGAATTTTCTTTCAGAAAACATTCTTTGCCACTCTGGGCCCAGAAAAATTTTGAGATATGTGATTTTCATGGCAGTTTACATAATATATCCAAAAATTAAAAAGGGCGACGGTGGCAGACACTATTTCCTAAAAGGAAAATCAGCACAGGAATGAGTCATTTTGAGGCTTTTTCTGCATTAAACTTAGAAGTGCACCAAATTTATGACGTCATATCTCAGCTTTTTCTATAAATGGCCTAAAATGTATATTTAGGCACTTGATACTAACAAAAGGCCCAAGGGCATTGAATCGCTCTTCTGATAAATCATACAATCTATCCTAACACCCAAGATGCATCAACTGACAAAGTTTGATGATTCTTAGCCAGTTAGGACTGAAGATATTTACATGTAAATGTAACTATAAAATACTATAAGTAGGTCATAATTTTAAATGAAATATTCTGAGGACACAAGATGCATTAATTGACAAAGATTGATGATTCTAAGCCGATAAGTACCTGAGATATTCAAACGTGGGTCACAGTGACCTACGTATTGGTCAACACTCTCCGAAAACCCAAGGCGCATCAACTGACAAAGTTTGACAATTCTTAGCCAATAAGTACCCTAGAATACTTAAATTTAGCTATATATGTCACAAGTAGGTCACCTTGACCTATTTTTTCGATCATCGATCTCCGAAAACCCAAGATACATCAACTGACAAAGTTTGATGATTCTAAGCCAATCAGTTCCTGAGATACTTAAATCTAGCCATAAAATGTCGATAGTTGGTAACCCTGGCCTACTTTTAGTCGACATTTTCAAAAGACCAAAGATGCATCAACTGACAAAATTTGATGATCATAGGTCTAATAGTATTCAAAATATGCCATTTAAACAATTTGAAAACAAATGCCTGCAAAGTTCAACAAGAGGCCCATGGGCCACATCGCTCACCTGAGTAACTTTGGTGATACAGTTTTTTACCAGATTTCCCCTCTACTTACATCTTTATTTTAATAATTTAGAATCTACACAACCCCAGGATGCTTCCACATAAGTTTCAGCTTTCCTGGCTAACTGGTTCTTGAGAAGAAGACTTTTACATCTACACTACCCCAGGATGCTTCCACATAAGTTTCAGCTTTCCTGGCCCAGTGGTTCTTGAGGAGAAGATTTTTAAAGATTTTTCATTTATATTTCTATGTAAAACTTGGATTCCCTATTATGACCCCGCCCTACCCCTGGGGGTCATGATTTTTACAATGTAGAATCTACACTACCCCAGGATGCTTCCACATAAGTTTCAGCTTTCCTGACACACTGGTTCTTGAGAAGATGTTTTAATTACCCCACCCTTTTTTGTATTTTCTTGATTATCTCCCCTTGGAAGCAGACCTGGTCCTTTATTTTAACAATTTAAATTTCCCTTTACACAAGAATGCTTTGTACCAAGTTTGGTTAAAATTAGCCCAGTGGTTCTTGAGAAGAAGTTGAAAATGTGACGGACGACGGACAATAGGTGATCAGAAAAGCTCACTTGAGCTTTCAGCTCAGGTGATCTAAAAAGTACATCACAGTGACCTACATTTTAATAAATATGTTTTAAGGCCCAAAGATGCATCAACTTATAAGATTTGGTAATTCTCAACCTCTCGGTGTCTGAAATAATGGAATTAAATTTTTTAGAAAAGATAAGCCATAAAATTAAAAATGTAGGTCACGATGGCCTTTTTTTAAGTTGATGTTGTTTGAAAACCCAAGATGCATCAACTGACAAAGTTTTATGATCATAGGCCTTAAAGTGTCCAAAATATGCCTCCAAATCAATTTGAAAACAAAAGCCCATAAAATTTAAAAAGTAGGTCACCATGACCTACTTTTGTGTTTAGATGATGTGAAGTCCTGCGATGCATCAACTTACAAGACTTGATTATCCTAGTCTTTATAGTAAGCAAAATATCGACGTTTTTATTAAATGTATATTTTGGTCAACTTTGAAGTGACCTTGAGGCCACACCCTTTGCCCCAGGGTCATACCTTGAACAATTTTTAATTTTCAACATATTTCCACCCTTGTTTGTACATTTTTGTAAGTTTGGTGAAAATCTGCATGGTGGTTCTCGAGAAAGAGATGTTTTAGCAACCAGTACTTTTGATTTTATTTTCCTGATTATCTCCCCTTGTTTTAGGATCCCACCCCTAGTTTTAGTACAAACGGTAGCCCTTGGGCAAAGGATACCCTGTGACAAATTTGACAATGATTGGCCAAGGGGTTCTTGAGTTGTGGCCCATATTCTAAAAAGTTAACGCATACGGCATGACGCATACCGCACAAATGGTCATAGCATTAGCTCTTTGAGCCTTGGGCTCAGAAGAGCTAAAAATAGAAATAGGAACCCCCCTCAAATATAATCCTCACTAGCTAGTTGTGGCCAGCTACTGTCATTAACATCTCAAATTTAACATAATAGTTCCTAATTATTCAGCAATAAAATCTAAAAAGTACCCGAAAAGGTGAAATAATGGACATTTTCTCAATTATTCGAGTAATCTATTTTTAGACCATTGTTGCTATAAAATGATACAAGAGTCCATCTTCAATATTGTGGCAATTATTGTACAAACACATGTTCATTTTAAAAGGGCATTGTAGAAAGCTTTATATTTGTTAAGAATTTTTATTTGAAGCTTCCAATAAGAACAAAAATTCCATTTTCCTAATATTTAGAGACATATCTATATTTAGCCACCTGATACTAAAAATAGAAATGGGAATTCCCCTCAATCATTATCCATACCAGCTAGTGTTGTCCAGCTCTTGTCATTAAAATCTCAGATTTTACAAAATAGTTCGTAATTACTAGTATGCAGCAATTACATCTAAAAAGTACCCGAAAAGGTGAAATTATGGACATTTTTCTCAATTATTCGAGTAATCTATTTTTAGACCATTGTTGCTATAAAATGATACAAGAGTCCATCTTCAATATTATGGCAATTATTGTAAAAACACATGTTTATTTTGAAAGGGTATTGTAGAAAGCTTTATATTTGTTAAGAATTTTTATATGAAGCTTCCAATAAGAAAAAAAATCCCATTTTTCCTAATATTTAGAGACATATCTATATTTAGCCACCTGAAACTAAAAATAGAAATGGGAATTCCCCTCAACCATTATCCATACCAGCTAGTGTTGTCCAGCTCTTGTCATTAAAATCTCAAATTTTACAAAATAGTTCCTAATTATGCAGCAATGACAATTAAAACTTTGCCAAAATTTGATTTTTCACATTTTTCTAAGATATATCTATTTATAGATACATGTTACTAAAAATAGGATCAAAAGCCCACTGATATTTTTTCATGAGATGACACTACTTATTCCAAGTATAATAACTGGCCTAATAACTCACATAAGATTTGGAAAATTTCCGCGGACAATTTTTCTTATTTAGCCTTAAAAATCTCAAAAAATGCCAATTTCCCCATTTTTCAATTTTTTAGAAACCATGTCAATTTGCATGACCTTTTTCTTACAGGAGGAATATTTCTAGAATAAACGATTATAAGCCATGTGTACTTTTAAAGTTCATGTTATGATATGATGCGATGATTTGTGTTAGAGTGTATAAGATATTGATAAATATTCATTTACATTTCCTCAATTTTCATGTTTTCATTTAGTCAAAAAGGGCCAAAAATGGCCGAAATCAATGGATCCGTCTCCATGGCAACCAAGTGCACGTGTGGAACTTCCGACACCATATTTACTAGTTTTGTACTAAGACACACCTATGGTGAAAATTTCATCAAAATCCGAGACATGTCGTTTCCAAGATTTTTTGGTGCTTACAGAGAATGCGTGTTAAAGGTCCGTTTAACGACAATTGCAAGATCAAAAATCTATAAAACAAATACATGTAACTATATATAAATTTCAAATTATCTGTAGTCGAATGGCCCAGTGAACTAAGAAACACATAACATAAGTTTTCCTGACACTCAATCTTAAATTCAAAAGCATTGCATGCTAGATACACCTTTCATCTAAATGTTTTTAGTCGTGTGCAATAAACACCTTTGAATAAAAAACCAGGAAAAAGTTATTTTGAGAGTTGAACAAGACAGTAACAGAATCTGAAGAAACAACATACCGACTTTTGTGCAACGAGAATTTTTTTATCAGTGCTATTGCATTTCAGTACAAACACAGAAAACTATATAGTAACTTAAATTTTTTTCAGACAAGAGGCCCACGGGCCTTATAGGTCACCTGAGTATTGTGCAACAACTTTCAAACAATTAAATTTGGTTCGTGTTTTAAACCAGAGGCCATGAAATTCGCAATTCACAATTTTGAAAGAGGCACCATTGCTTATCATAATTATAGACTTTGCATGCTTACTCTATTTACTTAATACCCAGAGGTAGATCAGAGTAACATTAAGAAAAAATGCACTTCCACTTTATAACCAGTCGTGCACCTAATCCCAAAGGAACCACTGATCCTGGGGCAACATATTTCAAAATTTTGCAAATTTTATCATAAAATGGTTGATTAATACCAAAGAGCAGATTTCAAAGCATTAATTAATTTTCAGACTTTTTACACCCCCCCCCCCCTCTCAGCCCCGACACAGGGAGGGGGGGGGGGCATAAAAAATAACCATTTTGCTAAATGTATCTTTCTTTATCATATACTTCCATTATTGGCATAAAACCAAGGAGCAAAGGAAAGATTTTCAAAGAATTAATGTTTTTTCACTATATAATCAATAGAGCCCCGTCCTAACACCAGAACCCCTGACCCTGGGGCCATAAAATTCACAATTTTGGAAGAGGGACTCTTGCTGATTATAACTATGTGCTTGGTTAGTTTATTTGATACCCAGGAGCAGAGACGAAGATTTTCAAAGAAATCATGCATTTTCACTATATAATCAATAGAGCCCCGTCCTAACACCAGGGCCCCTGACCCTCGGGCTGTAAAATTCACAATTTTGAAAGAGGCACTCTTGATCAACATAACTATTTACTTATATAGTTTATTTGATACCCAGAAGCAGAGAAGAAGATTTTCAAAGAATTAATGAATTTTCACAATATGATCAATAGAGCCCCGCCCTAACACCAGAACCAATGACCCTGGGGCCACAAAATTCACAATTCTGACAGAGGCACTCGCTCATCATAACTATGTGCTTGGTTAGTTTATTTAATACCCAGAAGCAGAGAAGAAGATTTTCAAAGAATAAATGCATTTTCACTATATAATCAATAGGGCCCCACCTTAACATCAGAACCCCTGACCCTGGGGCAACAAAATTCACAATTTTGGAAGAGGCACTCTTGCTCATCATAACTATGTACTTAGATAGTTTATTTAATACCCAGAAGTAGAGAGGAATATTTTCAAAGAATAAATGCAATTTTCAATATAAAACCAATAGAGCCCCGCCCTAACACCAGAACCCCTGACCCTGGGGTCATAAAATTCACAATTTTGGAAGAGGGACTCTTGCTCATCATAACTACTAGTATGTGCTTGGTTAGTTTATTTAATACCCAGGAGCAGAGAAGAAGATTTTCAAAGAAATCATGCATTTTCACAATATAATCAATAGAGCCACGTCCTAACACCAGAACCCCTGACCCTTGGGCCGTAAAATTCACAATTTTGGAAGAGGCACTCTTGCTTATCATAGCTATGTACTGAGTTTATTTAATACTCGGGAGCAGAGAAGAAGATTTTAAAAGAATTAATGCATTTTCACTATATGATCAATTATAGAGCCCCGTCCTAACACCAGAACCCCTAACCTTGAGGCCATAAAATTCACAATTTTGAAAGAGGCACTCTTGATCAACATAACTATTTACTTACATAGTTTATTTGATACCCAGAAGCAGAGAAGAAGATGTTTAAAGAAATCATGCATTTTCACAATATGATCAATAGAGCCCCGCCCTAACACCAGAACAAATTACCCTGCTGGGGCCAAAATGGCCGACCCAAGTTTTACATAGGAATATATAGAAAATATCTTTAAAAATCCTTCTCAATTACCACTGGGCCAGGAAAGATGAAACTGATAGGGAAGCCATCCTCAGGTAGAGTAGACTCAAGTTTTTTCAAATCATGACCTCAGGCCCTGGGGATAGGGTGGGGCCAAAATGGCCGACCCAAGTTTTACATAGGGATATATAGGGAAACCTTTTAAAATCTTCTTTTCAAGTACTTCAAAGCTATGATTAGTGATACCAGGGGTATTTATATGGAATCATCCTCAGGTAGTGTAGATTCTAGTTTGTTCAAATGATGAACGCCTGGAAGGGGGGGGGGAGGAGTAAATTCAAGCCCGATGTGCTCAGGTGAGCGCTGTGGCCCCTGGGCCTCTTGTTAGTTATATTTTAGGATTTTGAAACTGTTTCATTTTCAGTTTTTGAGTTTTTAGAAACCAGCAGCTTAAAACAAGTTGCGCTTATTTATTTTAAGTAAGCCTATTTTCTTTTATGGAATGAAGATCCTAAAATACAATTTTAATTTCAAAAGAAACACACCCCAACCTACCTATACACCTTAAAAATTATTATAGATAGGCAACTTCAAACAAAGAATGTTTTAAGCTTGACCTAAGCATTTGTCTCATAGATATTGGAATCAACTTGCATGTAAAACCTTTGATTGCTAATATGGTAGGGCTGGGTATTGGCCCGAAATTTCGTATTGCGATATATTGCGATATTTTTAACTGTATTGCGGTATGTATTGCAATATTTTCAATGTAATTTAAATGGCAATTTCTTACTATATTTACTTTAATTTACATGCAGAATGTACATAACTATGATAAGTAACCAACACGGAAAAAAATCTTGTTGATTTCATTTAAGTTATGCTCTGATATGTTCCCACAAAACAACTTCTGTCTTACTATTTGGCTTAATAACAAACTTTCATAAGTCCATTTTTATATTTAATGACAAAATTCATTAATCTAAGCATATTGCCAATATATCGATATTACAAAATCGTATTGCGATACGATACTTTTTGTCATTGTATTGCAATATATTGAAATATCGATATTATTGCCCAGCCCTATAATATGGAAAAATTCAATTTTACCAGAACATGATTACGGAAATTGGTAGTGAATACTAGTACATCCAAAATGATATGCTATAATGCTAGTAAACCGTGCTTTAATACTTGTATTTCATGCAAAAAGTATCTGGGGAAGGATGTTGCAGCCTTTTACAAACATAGACTTTTGCTATTAAAAATTTTTATGGAAAGATTTGTGAAAGGAACTTTGAATGTATAACGCATCCGCTACCCCTTCCTATTGTGATAGGGTTTTCGAGTTAGGGAATTATTTTTGCACCCCTCCTCTTTGTTTTTTTTAACAGGAAATTTATCCATTTTTTTCTTGCTGATCCCTAGTTTCAAAAACAATGCTTGTTCAAAGTAAGAGTCATCTTCACTAGCCAGGGGTTTCTCCTAACCTCATCTGTGTGTAGTCTAGTGGATCAGAACCCTTGGTTGGTAAAGATGGTAACAGTTAAAAGGTTGACGCTGTATCGCAGGTTTGCATTTGTTCTATTGTAAGTAAAAGTTGGGCTTTTGTTTCATTGGTCTGTATGTTAATGATATCAAAGTTACATTAATATGAAGGCATTCTCAAGTAGTATTAAAATTCAAGCCCCCCCCCTTCAATAAACTTTTCAATTCTGATCTGATTGTGCTTTTTCCTAGCCAATTTGCTCAGGTGAATGATGTGGCCCCTGGGCCTCTTCTCTTTGTTTCATTGTCAAAATCAATACAAGCATTTATTTTCAAGATTTCACTGAATTGTGGTGGTTGTTTAATCAAATTATTTTACATAACCATTAATGAACACATTGTATTTATTCCAAACACCAATTTTTTTTCATATAAATTTGAAAAAAGTGTAAAGTTCAGGCAAATTAAAGATGGTTAGGTCATGCTTATCTCATTAGTGCAAGGTACATGGATCCATGAATTTTATGTTTTTGTACATTGTTTATAAGTCGTTTTTACACAAGCTAAAGGCACAAGTGAGCTTTTCTGAGCTTTTCTGATGGATGTATTTGACATATCATTCTGTTTTCTTTAATTTTTCATCTTTTTTGGAAGAACCACTGGATTATTTTATACTTGCCACAACGCATTAATGGGTGAAGGGAATTCAAATTTGTTCAAATCAAGGTCCTGTCCATTTAGTTCATCTGAGCTAAAGGCTCAAATGTGTTTCTGATAAAAAAAAAATTCTCATCCTCATTGCTGTTGTCATCATAAGTTCTCACTTCCTCACCTTCTTACTCGGACCAATGAGCCAATTTCAGTCAAATGTTTCATAAATCATCATTATATTAAGGGGATTCAAGTTTTTCAAATTAAGAATTACTGAAAAGGAGTATTCCACTTAAGTATAGTATCGTGGTCCCTTTTTACACCCCTGGTTTACTGGATATATAGTAGCAATCGGTATTTTGTTTGATTTCATTGTGTATAACAAAGTACTTCTAATAAAATCATAATGATTTCATAATGATTTATTAAAGATATCAAAAGTACAAGCCGATTTTTTAACACCCATCGTGCTAAAAAATGCCGGAACTTTTCCCCTCCATCAGACTACGGTTTTTCTGTTACATGTAAATGGGCGGAGACATTTATATTAGATACTATAAAAAGAATATCCGTGATATATAATATTTTCCTTTCAAAGACGAATTATATGTTCAAGATTCACAATCAACAACAAATTTAAATTATCTATGTACAAAACTCTAGCAATATGAATGAGTCACTATAACAAGATTAACCAAACAAGTCCATATGCTGACCGATACAAGATCTGAGTACATTTCAACAGAGTGCTTGCTAGCACGTTTACTGTGGGCATTTACCTGTAAGGACACAAATCCGCGTGGCTTATTGTGATTCGAAACAGGTCATAAAGAGGTTAATCGCATGTAAATGAAGACAGCGAAGAGGTTCAAAATCACAATACTTTTTATTAGAAAACATAGAGCACAAAGTTGTTCCTTGTATATGTCGTAGACTGTATATAAGAGGTAACTGACATAGTCCTGGAATAGTTAACATAAATACATTATACAGAGCTCTATGTCAGCATGTTGTATATGTCGTAGACTGCATATAAGAGGTAACTGACATAGTCCTGGAATAGTTAACATATGTACATTATACAGAGTTATAAAGCTCTAAGTTGACATGCTGTATATGTTGGAAATTGTAGGAGGTAGCTGACATAGCCCTGTAATACTTGTATTTATTTAATAACAAGAACACATGAAACTAACATAGTCCTAGAATATTTCAGGTCAAGATCTAGTTAATGAAAGAATCCTATATATTTCTCAAAGCCGATGAACGAATTCCTTTCATGATGCTTAATCCTAAATTTTTCTCAAAGCTGATGAACAAATTCCTTTCATGATGCTTATTACCATGTGTTCATGAAATAAGGTGTATTGAGTCAAAAGTTTTCAGGGACCACAACAAACAATGTCAATTTTAAGGACTATTTGCCACACAAATGAAATGGATCTAGATTGTGTCTAGTTTTACTTCACTATTGAGACAAACATGTAATTTTAATGGGTAGAATTCAGAAGTATTGTCACGTTTCACCAATGCACTGCACAGGTACACCTAAACATTTCATCATGTTTGTTCTAACATTACTAAGTTGTAATAAAAATGTAAATATCTTTATGCATTATCACTGCCCACATCATGTTTAAGAATCAATATTTAAATGTTGTAACATAATATGATAAGCTGTAAGCCTAAGATAATGAACTGATATAAATGATAAATGTTTACTACGGAGGATATGACCCTAACTGATGCCAATAATTAATTGTACTAGAACAACACAGTGACACGTACTTAATATTACACTTGGCTCTGAAAGTATTTACAGGCCCATCAAATATCATATTCACAGTTACTTGAGCATCATATTATACCATATATCTGTTTTTGTTTTAGTTTGTTTGTTTGTGTTTTTGGTGTCAGATCTATTTTTGTAAAAAAAAAAAATATATATATATATATATATATATATACATGTATATATATGGTATTATCAATGTTCAATACATCAATGAAATGTTACTGTTGAAGTTTTTGTTTATGTATACTTTTGGAAAATGGTTTTGCTTTTTTAATTAACTAAATACTGAAGGAATAACAATGATTGGCACAAAAAGATGCAATCCCAAACTACTTGATACTTTGCACCAGGAAGATGAAACCAAAGTCAAGTTATCTTTTAGGCTTAAAATGCACGTATTGTTTAGGAAACAAGTTTTATATAAAATATTAGCCAATAAATATGTATAATCTTTTAAAAAAGCCTTTTATACTTTAGTACCGGGTATCTTACATTACACCCTTGATCTACTGCGCTGTAGAGATCTGCCCTTGATTGGTGAATCCCTTTGTTTATCTACCTTTCCTGTTCACACCTTACAAGTTCTACCTAGTTCATGTTGTGTCATGCCGCATCTTTCAGGGGGGGGGGGGTTAAATAAATCATATCATGTCAACTCTGGGAGAGACAAAAAAATCCCCTGAGAATCGCCGAGGTCAATATTGATTTTTGGCTAGTGACAAACCATATGCACCGAAAGAATCAAAGAAAAAAAATTCTTTGTTTTCGGAAAACCATAAGGACAAAAACATGAAAAATTTACTTATTGTACTACAGTCTAAAAGTATTTTTAACGTTTAAATTAGGTGTCAAATAGACATACTTCTGTTGTAAATATATAAATATAGATGTAATAGGAATAATAGGAATATTTACTTAATGTCATATGCACTTTAACGACACATATAGGAAGATTATCATCTACAAGTGAGCTAACATTTCAAAGCAAAAGAAGCGATCGAAAAAGACCCAAAACTCAGCGTTAAGTGCAGTCATCCTTTGGTGTAAATTTTCTATTTTAATAAAATTTGTGGGAAGACACATGTAATACTACTTCATTTGTTCATTAACTTGGTAACTTTTGTTTCATATGGACATCGCATCTAAGGAAAATAATCAAGGAATTAATTACTGTAAATGATGCTAAAATAAAGTGATAGAATTAAAAATATAAATCATATATAAAGTTCAATCTAAGTTCAGTGACATTGACGATCAATTATGAATGTTCTTTGATTTCAGGTATTGGAAAGGGTCTATATACACGTGTATAGCGTATGCCTTATGGGAATTTTTAGTACTGATTCTATTGAACTTTCACTGACAAATAATTATTTGTTTCATATTTAATGAAAAGAACATTGGCTTGGTTAATAGATTATAATGGAAATGGAAAACTGTAGAATTTGACGTATGTATTGGACGTTCCATTGTGTAAAGACAAAATCCCCACTGGTCAGAAATATTGGATTAAAAATTAAACCCCAAAGTGAAGGTGAAAATTTGTCTGTCTTCATCAATACACACTTAACCTTATGGAACTCAGCAACAACGGGTGTATATCATGAGAGCAAAAGTGTATATATAAGAAATTATCCGTCTGACACGGATAATCGTTTCTCATGGTTTAAAATGCCGAAACACATCCCAAAAGTATGCAAGGAATTCACGGAATATACGTCTATGCATGGAATTGGTCGAATAGGAAGTGGACACTTTATTATACAGAAAATTGGTTGGTTAATTTTGTTCTGCGTGTCCATTGGATACTGTCTCTTCCAAACATATACACTGTACCAACAATATTTATCGTAAGTTTTTTTTTTAATTATCATTAAAAAAAGTTTTTATCTACATGTATATATGGTATACATGTACTCTGTTAGCCCTTCTTCCGGAATGTAATGTACATATCTTCTCTTTTCTGTTTTGCCAGTTATAAGAATAAAGTTCAAGTTTTAAAGATACCTGGAAAATGCTTGCTATCAAATTTATTTTCTTAGAGTTTATTGTTGACGGAACAAGTTTTTGTCTGAGTGACATGTCATGTTGCTGAAGTTCTGGAGTAAATTTTGAAATATCAAAAGTCGAAAAACTGTACTGAACTTTAGATTGTTAAGTAAAACTTTCTAAACAAACGATAGATTAAAAACTCTAAAGTTTAAAATACAAAATTTGTTTTTGAAATTTGAATGTTGAATATTTAAGATTTTAATCTAAAAACTTAAAGTTCTAAAAACTTGTTTGGAAATTTAAAAATTTAGATTATTAAACTAAAATATTAAATTTCAATATACCCAAATCAGTTTGAGTTTATTGAAATTTAGACATTTGAACAAATGTATTAACATTCTAAAACTCTAAATCATTTTAGAAAATTAAATTGTTAAGTGTTACAAGGACCCTGAAGGAAATCGAGATAAAATGAATGTTTAACGAGTAGGTATTATTATTTAATGTATTTCTATAATTCTTTTAATGTAGATAACATTTCCATTTTTTTTTTATTTCAAAAGGAAGTAATATCTTTCAGTGAAAATCTAATGAATTGAAATATTAAGTGTCATTTATTATGATTGTTTGTTACAGTACTTTGAGCAAGGAAATGGTATTGAAGACGTTAATATACCCCCTCCCCTATTTTACAAGTAGACCTACTGAGTAAATGCTTCGTAAATCGGTCGATATTATGCTACAAAAGACGTTTTAAAAAAATTTCCATCCCTGTTTAGTTTTCAAAGTAATGGGGATTTGATTGTCATTTTAAAGTTTTTTTCTATTGACTGAATCACAAAGACATGGGCAATTTGACAACTGCAAAGGCTTCCTCTTACACATTACTTTCTTGCATTGCTTTGTAATTAAAACATTTTATCATTCAAGAGTTAAATATGGTCACAATGATTAATATGAAAAAAATCTAATTACATGTGTATCTATTCATCATTTTTTTACAGGCCCATTAGTATAAAGCTAAATAAGATTTAAAATATTAATTACATCAGTTGTCAGTTAATAGCAAAAATTCTCATCTTCAAAGATTACAATTTATCAAATAAATGTATGCTATATTAAAAATTCATTTTAATCATCTCTAGCTGTTAATTAAGGTTAGTAAATTCTTATTATCTGTTATGCATACTTGATATTGCAATAATGAGCTTTTCTATAGTTCTGGGTCCCCTTGGAGAATTACTTGTGGATTTTTAAATTTTCCCAAATTATGTTTACGTTTGAAAAATAAAATTAAGAAGTTCGCACAGAGATTTTGAAAATCCAGTGAGAATTAGGCTCTTCCAAAGTAAAGGTTTCCTGTTCCAGTCCGTTCCACATTAAGTCAAGGTTTTCTGATCCACTCCGTTCCACATTAAGGAGGTTGGGGGTTGTGGCCATTTTAAGACTATTATGGCCTTCTTTAGAAGAAGAGCTCCAAATAAAGATATACAAAAATGATCAAATTTCAAAACTAATATGTATGAAAATTTTCTTTGCCAAATGAAAGTTGACAGCTTAAGATATCATATCTTTAAAAAAGTTAATTCTGGTGGTTAATCTTTTGACCCCCCCCCCCCCCCCCCCCCCCCCTCC
>PRKT01000100.1:787132-822020 GCA_003671525.1 Saccostrea glomerata | reverse complement strand
AAAGAATTAACGATCGTAATATCAAATGCATGTGGAAATAGTATTTGTTTGAAGGATGTGAATTTTCGGTGGTCGGTGCTCCGGTTGTTTTTATTTTTAAGTAAAAAAGTAGCGATGTTTTCCGTATCACCAGTTATACGTAATTAATATCTTGTAAAAATTATCTTAGTAAATACTATCTGATCTGGATAAGTAATTTCACATGTGAAATATTAAAGCCCTAGCATCAATTCAAAAAAGTTATGGCTAAAGTTTTTCAAAAGTATGCCAAACTCTTAGATCAAGGTCAAAATGTCAAAATTATTGGTATCCAAAGGAAGGCTTTGTCAGAGGAATACACTTCATGAAATATGAAAGCCCTAGTAATGACCGTTCAAAGTCTCGAGAACTCATTTTCAAGGATAGAGGTTTTTGAAGTGGGTCAAAAGTCATGAAATCTCATTTTCAAGGATTTTTTTTTTAAGTGGGTCAAACTCAAGGGTCAAGGTCAAAACTATTTATACCAATAGAAAGATCGTGTCACCAACTGTTCAAAAGCTATGGCCAAAGTTAAAGTTGAAAAAAATCTTGCAAAAGTAGGTCAGACTCCAAGGTCAAGAGGTCAAATATTTTGGTACCCAAAGAAAGCCTTGACAAATAAAAATACACATTTTAAGTATGGGAGTCATACCTCCGACCAATCATAAAGTTTTTGCGGACAAACAGACAGGCAGACATATGGATAGGGCAAAAACTATATACCCCCGAATTTTCGATGAAGGGGACATAAACGTTAACAATTCTTAACTCTGATCATAACTTTCTTATTGTAAGCACACGGTCTTTCATACTTCACATCTTCACTCATTTTGACCGTTCCTAGTATAAATATTTTTACCTTATAAAAAAAATAAATCTTGACCTTGACTTTGTAAAAATTAGTTATGGAGTTTTCATATAGCACAGGTGTATTCCGTGTGACTGACATTGATCGGATACGGATACGATCAATTTTGACCTCGGAAATATATAATACATGTATATTACAAGTAAATATACCTATCAAAAACAACTTTAAACTTGGAACATAACTTTTAAAAAGTTGGAACTTTGGATTTTTTATTTCACGTCTATATTGTATTGATTTTGACCTTGGGGCGTGACCCACATAAAAAAAACTCTTTACCTTGGCCATGACCTTTGAACGACTTTTTTTTTGTTTAAGTGATATGACGGCATACAGAGATGAATTTTACGGCATATGCTACAGGTTCATCCCTTCGGAGAGAACAACGGTAGTATCCCCGGGGCCGCAGGGAGGTAGGTGGCCCCAGTCATGATCGATATAAAATGTGATACTATGATGAAAGAAAATCAATAGTATGTTCATCTATCTAATTGCCTGTTTACTTTACATTTGTAAGGACGTGAAAATGATGTCGGACTGATGTATTATTATAAGTCTTCTATCACTGAGGTATTACTCTCGGTGTCGATATATAAAAAAAATACAAATCATGTAAAACCATTAAAAATCATTTATCACATTTATACCGCTATCCGCTTCTTCTATCAATATAAAAAAATCTTGATAAATATTTTAATAGATATTATGCTCGCCTAGTGTATAACTAAGCACAGAGCGAGACATCTTCGCAGGCCAAGGGTTTTCGATCCGAAGAGTAGATTTCGGATCGGAAACCCTTGGCTAGCAAAGATGAGAGCGAGAAGGCAGTTCTGTGTTGTAATAAGCAGATGGGTTGATGAAAATATTAAAGCTGAACACGATTCGTAAAAGTATAATGTGTCCGCCATTTTCGATCGGACTCTCACTATATCTGAGGTCCCCTATATAAAGCGACAGACTTAGTCACTGTTCAATGTAATCACTCGTCACCGGTGTAGACGGACGTATGCTATACAGCACTCGGTAGCGACAAAAAATAATTGTATACTTCTTATTCAGAAAATCAGATTATCGAAAATGACGTATGCCTATTTACGTGTCTTGTTCAGCTTTATTTCCTAATTTACAGTTTTTCTGGGACAAATACTTTTACATCTCATGGTGCAGTCCGAGTTACTTGTTTTTCTGACAAGAGTTAACTAATAAAGCAATGATCACATTTCAATTAACTTCTTTTGGCGAAAACTTAATTATTAAACCAACTTTGTTATAACCCCCCTTCCCCCGCTTGAAAAGTTTGAGGGTATATATAGTGATCGGGATGTCCGTCCGTCAGTATGTCCGTCAATCTGTTACGCTTTGGGGCACCCATCTGTAACTCCTCTTACATAATCTTTGTTACATAGTGTCATTGTGCACCTTCACTTTTTGATTTGACCCTTATTTTGGGTCTCACAGAGCAAAAGTTAAACTTCGCCATTACAATCATATGGGAGGCGGGGGTATCATTTAGAGAGCTCAGTGCTCACAGTACCTTTAGTTTCAGCATGTAGTAAGTAGTTAGGCATGATAATTTCCCAGGGCTATCCATGTGTGACACAAATGTTTTAATAAATTCCCTACAGAAGTTTATCCCCACCCACTTCACAACCGTCTTTTTGTTTCATCTAGGTCTGACGCTTACTTTGTTTTATCACACCACAGGAGTCTGAAGTTCTTATAGAAAAAAAAATTTAAAAAATTCCGGAAAAAAGTTAAGGTAGAACGGGATATTTCAGTTAAGGGTAGGAATATTTTTTTTCCGGATTTTTTTTCTTTTTTTCAATGCTAAAAACTTCAGACTCCTGTGGTTTTATCTAGGTCTGACGCTGACTTTGTTTTATCTAGGCCTGACGCTAACTTTAAATGTAGAGCAGGAGGAATACATTCCGTTCATTGCTGGGTCTGCCGGCGTTATAATGGACATCACTCGAAACGAGAAAGATATGGAAAATAGAATCCCGAGCATGAGAAGAACGGGGACTCTGCTGTCCCCAAATGTGGAAACTTATATCGCTCTAAGCAGTGTAAATCTCTCTCTCTCCTTCTCTCTCTCTCTTGATTAAATTTGGAACTGATTAGTTTTATTTCAATTTTTAGCTCTACTGGTAAGAGACCAGAAGAGCTTATGCGATTGTAATGCGTCTATCTGTCTGTCTGTAAACAATTCTTCAAAACGCTACTCCTCCTAAACTTTTGGTCAGATTTCAATATAACTTGTCACACAGGAAGACTACACTAAGATACATAATTCCGTGTATCGGTTTTTGATTTAGATGAACGGTGTTGCCGTTGTTACTAAAAATAGAATTTTCAATTAAATGTTTTCAAAATGCTACTTCTCCTACACTTTTGGTCTGATTTTAATACAACTTGACACACAAGTAGACTTCACTAAGATACATAATTCTGTGCATCAGTTTTTGATTTCGATGAACGGTGTTGCTGTTGATACTAAAAATAGACATTTCAATTAAATGCTTTCAAAATGCTACCCCTCCTACACTTTTGGTCTGATTTCAACACAACTTGGCACACAAGTACACTACACTAAGATACATAATTCTTTATATTGGATTTTGATTTCGATGAACGATGTTGTCGTTGTTACTAAAATTAGAAATTTCTGTGAAATACTTTTAAAATGCTACTTCTCCTACAGTTTTGGTCAGATTTCAATATAACTTGGCACACAAGAAGGGGATACTAAGATACATAATTCTTTATATTGGTTTTTGATTTCCTTGAATGGTGTTGTCGTTGTTACTAAAGATAGAAATTTCAATTAAATGCTTTCAAAATGCTACTCCTCCTACACTTTTGGTCTGATTTCAATACAACTTGGCACACAAGTAGACTACACTAAGATACATAATTCTGTGTATTGGATTTTGATTTCGATGAACGGTGTTGCCGTTGTTACAAATAATAGAAATTTCTGGGAAAATCTTTAAAATGGTACTTTTCTCTTCCTCTGTTATAAATACAAACCAGTAGAGCTACAGTCTTGACAGATACTTCTGGTTTTGTTGCAGGTTGAAAACATTCGAATTCCAGGAACGGAAAAGAAATGTGCAGATGGATTGGACAACGATGTTGCGGTAATGGGAATTTAATGTATACTAACTATGTTTTTATCACAGGTGCTTAAGGACAGGATACCCTCACTCCCGGTAAGACCCATCTCATAGAGCACCTGTGGTTTTTATAACTTTATTTGACTTATACAGTATGTGTTGGTGTCAATTGCAATTGCAATGACGTCACGTTCTTCTGGCTTTTTTCGGCTTGCGTTTTTATGACAGAAACAAGATGTGTTTAAGAAACACTTATCCCTCCCCCTTAAATTGATGTTAATTAAATTCTTTGTTTGATATTTTTGCCATGAATATTGATTGGTCTATATCTATCTAGCTGTTTGTTTGTCTGTTAATCTGCATGTTTGAAAACCTATTTTGAACTTTTGATTGAATGGAGCTAAGTTTTTCATATTTCACTATTCTATTTGCGCAATGGCTTCAACGTTTGATCTGGAATCGTAGAGTAAGGAATTGGTCCATAGGACTTGCATACAAATCAGAACCAGTAGTAACCGACGTCCCGTGTCGCGGGAGTTGTTGGTTCGAAAAAAAAATTATGTTCAAAGACCGTCAGTACTACGTACACCCTTCTAACAGGAAGTGCATGGTGACTTTCAAAATCAGCACTCGGAGTTCCTCGAATGGCTCGTACCGGATCTTTGCGGAGTCAGCCGAGGATTGCCGATTGCAAAATCAGTGAAAAATTCTCGATGGGACGTGAAAAAATCTTTGTGACAAAACCTTTCGTTTAAAACTGATGTTTGACGTTTTGATCTAGACCTTCGACTTTTGCATAGTTTTTGAAAAAAAAAAAACGGTGCTAGGGCTTTTAAAAAATACTTTACTTTATTTGGTGACAAGACGTTTTCTTTAGTACCAATAATTTTGACCTTGGAATTAGACCTTTGCCTATACTTTTGAAAAACTTTAACCTTGGTCAAAACTTTTGAAGAGTTGGCGTGCTAAGGCTTTCATATTCAACCGATTCTCGTGAAAAAATCTTTCTTTCAAACTTTTCAAAAGTTATGGCCGATTTAAAGATTAAAATTTTTTGACTTTCGCCTTTGGAGTTGTACTTGCATTTGAGAAACTTACGTTTGTCGTGATCTGCTATATGGGGTGATCAGTGTTTCACAAATATTTTATAACTCTAGGAATGTATAGAGTATTGTGTGGGAATGGCTGCTGCAAAGATAAGTGGGTGTGCTCATGAGTATACCTTCATTGGCGAACAGGCTTTGTGTTCCTCGCTGAAAGGTAAACTGACAAAATCAACGAAATAATAAATCCCTCAATTAGATATAATCCGATTTTTTAAAAATCAAATTAAATAAAAATTGTTTACATGTGTTTGAAGAAAGTGATCAAAGGCATACATGTAATTTGTTTATTGCCTCTTTCGTTTCTTAGAAATTGAGAGTAACGAGTATGCACGCATGAACCTAGATATTTCTACACTGTGCTCTCATTGCAAAATTCCTTGCAAGTAAGTAGGAATACATAACGGAACAACTGGGTAACTTTATTAAAAGATGTGTTCAATTTGACCGTTTATTTTGTATGTTTTCGATATTGGAGAATTACAAATTAAAAAAAAATATTGGATTTAATTCATCTATTTCTTGAAGAACCTTTTTTTACAGACATACTTGAAATCAATTAAATAATCAGTTTCTATATGATGCATTTCTGACAGGTGTCTTGCGTATTTTCAGAGAATTGATTTATGAAAAGACTCTATCTATGACGACATGGCCAATCGACTCTTATATTCCAATACTTACACAGCAACTAAAGGAGAATGGAGTCAATGTTTCTCAAATGGAGTAAGTGTGTCTATATATGAGAGAGAAAGAGAATACTTCAGCATCTGTCATGAATATCATAAGCTGCCACATGGCTTTAGAAATTAAAGTTTGGATATGTTTGACTTTACATATACAATCATATTGATACTTTGAAACAAGCAAGTTAAAAAAATTGTGGTTCCCCGCTTTCGGTGTCTTAGTGGATGGGATGCCACTATTTACTAGCTGCAATAATGTAGCCCTCTTCCTTTTTAGGGGGGGGGGGATATCAGTTTAAAAAAAACGGAGAGGGCTACATTATTGCAGCTAACTATTTACCTGCAGTCGCCCTTATGTATATATTTGCACCAAATGCTGTGGCACAGTAACCCTCTCCAGAAAACATCGGATTGATAAAAATCAGAGGGCTAAATTATTGCAGCTAATTATAAATTTAATGTAATGGTAATTTTTTTTTAAAGTAGGTCAATCTTCAAGGTCAAACATGAAGGTCAAGGTCACGGGGTCAAAAATCATAGTATAATGTTTAGAAAGGTCTTGTCACAGGTAATGTATATGTCAATTATGAAACCCTATGTTATAATTTATGACCCATTGACCTTGACCTTCATGTTTGACCCAATTATTTTTAAAAAATCCACTTTTTCCTCTTGATTTTCACTATTTTCATACCCCAATAATGAAAGATTATTGTGTATATCTTTTTGTTTGTCTGTCTGTTTGTCCACAAAAACTTGACCATAACTTTTAATTTGTTGTAGCTATTGCATTCCACATGTGCAATCCCTATGACAAGACCTTTGGGTTTCAAAATATTTGAACTCTCGACCCAAGACATTGACCCACTTTTTCAAAACTATACAAAATTCTATTCTCAGTCAAAACTTTTCAACAGTTGGTGCTAGGACTTTCATACATCAAAAATATATTTATGTGAATAGACCCTCTTTAAAAAATAACCGTCGCCATAACATTTGAATAAGAAGTACAAGGGCTTTCATAGTTCACATGTTTACTTCCTGTGACAAGTCCTTATGTGAATACCGGTTGTTTTATCCATTTGACCTTGAAGATTGACCTTTTTTTTAAAATAAACCTTTAACATAAGTTTTTAAAAAGTTGGTGCTTTGTCTTTTAAGATCTTTCCTTAGGTATCAGAAATTTTTGTCCCCTACTTTCGCGAAATCGAGGGTACATTAAATCTCATTCAGTCTTGCAGTCTGTAGTTCTGGTGGTCCATTACAAAAACTTTAACCTTGGTCATAATGAGAAGAGATACGACTTTCATATTATAGATGTATATTACCTGTGATAAGACCTTTCTAAATACACTATGATTTTTTGAACTCGTGACCTTGACGTTTGACCTACTTTAAAAAAAGTTAAACATTACTTTGAATGGCCATAAATTTTGAAAAAGAAGAGATATGGCTTTCAAATTATACATGTGTAATGCTTGTGATGATATTTTTCTTAATACACTGTGATTTTTGACTCAGTCTGTGACCTTTACGTTGATGTTTGACATACTTTTAAAAACTTAAACTTGGTCATGACCTTTGAAAGTGTAGAGATAGGGCATTCATATTATACATGTATATTACCTGTGACAAGACCTTTCTAAATACACTATGAATTTTGACCCCGTGACCTTGAAGTTTGACCCCTTTAAAAAAATTAACAATATTTAGAATTGACAATAACTTTTGATGATAAGGGATGGGGCTTTCATATTAAAGATGAATAAAGATGTGTATTATCTCTGACAAATACACTATGATTTTTTACCTCGTGACCTTTACCTTGAAGTTTGACCTATTTAAAAAAATTAATTTCCAAGATAACTTCTGACATATGATAGGACGTTCAAATTTGATAGAATATGCCATAAAAATGACTTCTCACCAACAAAGACACCGAAAGCGGGGGACTACAAAAATTTCTTTGAATTTGCTTGTTACCCTTTTACCTTGATCAATGAGTTTGACCTACTTTTTAAAAAACTTTGGCCTTTGTCATATGGGTTAGGTTTTCACCTTTAATACGTAAATATTTGATGTACACGAGGCCTCGTATTTTCTTTGTCTAACAACACTTTTGCATGATCTCTTGACAATGGAGTTTGACTTATTTCAGTGAGCTTGACACTTCAAGTTATATGAAGCTTCATGTCTTTTTCTCAACATTGTCAACAACTGTGATAAAGGAAGAGGAATCTTATACGGTATGATCACCTGTTATAGTTTCTGTATACATTCTTTAGATTTAATTATGTTCCCCAAACGAAGTTGGGGAACATATTGTTTTTACTCTGTTTCTTATTATTATTATTATTATTTTTCTTCTTCTTCTTCCTGGGTACTTTTTTGTCCGGGAATGATCTTGTAAACTGTTCGTCCGATGTAGGTAAAACCTTTTTAGGGTCAGTAGACATGTTATGTATATTTGCGGAATCAAGGTCATTTTGCGCGCACGTGCTTGCAAGAGCGCGCACGTGCAACACGTGAAATGACCAATATAATAGATAGAGCCGCAATTTTTCTTTTTTTTGATGAAATGCTTTGAAACTCATAATGTGAGGATATATTAGTAGTATAGACATGACGACATGGTCAAAATTGCAAGATCTCACGCGCATGCACATGCGCTTCGCTCTGATTGGCTGACACTAAAGTCTCAATATCTTTCTTGTTTTTTGACGAAATCCTTTGAAATTTTAAACATAGCCATGCATTATGATATCCTACAACGTGATATATAGCAATTATCATGAAAACACGTGCATGCACGTGCTCTGCAATCTGATTGGCTTAAACTTTAAATAGCTATAACTCCCTGGGTTTTCAACCAAACAGGATGGGGTTTGGAACATAGATAGATATAATAGACTCCTACAAGAAGGTATGGTCACCATGCACATGCATACACATGCGTGTACGTGCGCTGCAATCTGATTGGTTGAAACTTTAAACAGCTATAACTCCCTTGGTTTTCAACCAAACGGGGTGGGATTTAGAACAACGATAGATGTAATGAACTTCTATAAGAAGGGATGGTCACATGCCCGTGTATGCACGTGTGTGCACGTGAAATGAGCAAAATCAAAAATACACTTGAATGAGCGTATTTTTTAAAAATATTTTTGGATTAACTACTTTCATATTTAGTATATTTAAATATATAGATCATGTAGACATTGAGCACATGCATTCACATGCGCACGCACGCAATGCCAAAATTTAAATGAACTTGGTACACTTCTGGGTAAACGTTGTTAAAGTCTCAAAAACAGAGAGTTTGTCTTACTTAATGAAGCTTACAGGGAATATGGCACAAAAAGGGAGTTGGGGAGCGTTTGGGGAACATCTGTAACGGTCCCCGTTACAATTAGCACTAGTTATCTTATTGAGATACACAGAGCATAGAAGAAAGCATCGCCGGAAATCCTTTGGCAATCTTGCATACACTTATTCAATAAGTGTATGGAGCACAGGGTCTTGTTTCGGAATTTTTTTAAACCATAGTATAATAATAACGTGTTTTTATTATACTATGGGTTAAAAATGTATTTCCAAAACAAGTGTATATGGTATGGAGATTGGTTGTGGGTTTCCGACGATGATGAAAAAGCAACAGATTGTTTATTCGAATAAATCGCGAGAATAACTCAATATGCAATACCCCCCTAACCCCCCTCCCCATATTCATTATTGCAGCTAAATAAAGTATAAAGATGTTCATCCTCACAATGTCAATTTTTTTATTTCGAACTCTACACAAACCTTTGTGGGGAGTTCCAAATTCCAAAAAATTGACATTGTGAGGATGAAAGATGTTAGATTCAATCACTGTTAAAAATCTAAAATAGATTCTCTTAAGTAAAATATCTCCCCTTTAAATCCATGATCACGAAATCATTTTTCTAAAGGATCTATCATTCAGTGTGTTTCTATACATACTAGTATTTCAATAAATGGAATCACTTTGAATATATCCGCTCCAGCATTTGTTACATGTCACAAGCAGTGTATGTATAGCACATGTAAAACATGGCCAATGTATTTCATCTGATCTCCAGTTTATATGAATTCCCTAACACTTGAATTATGTTTCCAGTTTGAGAACTTTCTGAGCGACATCGGTGGCCAGCTGGGATTGTGGGCGGGGATTTCCGTCCTTAGTTTGGCGGAAGTGGTGGAACTTCTAGTTCTCATCGTCGTAGGATTCTTCACCAGAAGGAACAAGACCTCGACCGAGGCCGAGTTCGAGAAAGATCTCAAAACATAACTGCCTGATACATACTGAATTCTGTATCTCACTGTGTATTTCCTAGAATTTGTGTAATTTCTCAATAAATTATGTGAAGAAAATAAAAAATGTATTAAAATTTTAATAAAAAACAATTTTGTGTCTTTTTTTCATGAGATCAGAGGGGACCACAGAAATTGGTATATACCCAAATCTCTCTCCCTTTCTAACAGTTATTTGTAGATGATTGAAATAAACAATTTTCATTGGATTGAATTGGATTTTCTGTAATTAAAAAAAAAATTGTTAAAATATATGCGTTTGGCTATTTGTTTGAATGGGTATATATCTGAGAAAAATTTAACAATTCATCGTTTGTATCATGATTTGTGTGCAATAAGGTTAATAATTATAATTTTCATTCAGTTGGGGCCTATTTTGGAATTTAAAAATATTTTTATACAATGTGTCAGTTACATTTGGGCCTCTATATGACCGAAATGCGTTTTTTCGTTAAAAACCTTATCCTTGATCTCTTCTATACTTGAAAAAAAAAAAACAACCCAGATTAATCTTTTGGAATATGAATGTTGATGTCCTGTACATGAGCATTGAGGTTGCCGATTTTTTTTATATCAAATATGCCAATAACTTAGATATCGACATATGGACTTTTTTAATCGAACTATATGGCATCGTCTCAAGCCACGGTCCGGAGTCCGCATATAGCTCTCTCTTCTACCAGAATGGGAGAGGATCGTACATCTAGGCCGTGGTTTGCGACGATGGCTATATGGTTACCTGAATATTCTAGGTACTAACCACGACAAGTGTCTTTTTCTATACTATCCTTCACTTAATCTATTCATCCCCAACAACATTTATAAAATATTTAATTTCGATAAAAAAAAAAATTTTCTCTCTAAAACTTTGCCTGTAATTTGGGTTAAAGGAATTAATTTTCATCTTTAAATCTTTTGAACATTACACAATTTTAAAATAAATGCTGAATTTGATATTAGATTAACAAAATTCCAATCAAATAAGTGACCGAATGAGAAGAATGCATCTACGATTTTTAAGTAGACAGCAAGCTGCATATTTCAAGAGCATTGATGTCAGCACGATCCCTAAAAGTGGTGTAACAGTTGCATATGTGTGATTATAAAAAGAGATGAACTGGAACTGGTATACCGTTTTCCCTTCTGCATTCAAGTCTGGTAAGTTATACAGTGCTTTGAAACAAAGTGAATGTTTTTATATGTCTGTTGTTCATTACTTTTTAATTTTTTTCAGGTGACAATGAAGACCTTCTTAGTCGTCCTTTTGGTGGTTTTGTTCTTGGGTAAGTATAAATGTATATAAATCTATGTCAGATGACTTGCATTATTTAATTAATAATAGTCCGCTATCACCTGTATATGGCGATTATGTTTCTTAAAAAAAAATTGATACCCAAGCTACCCAAAGCATGCTCTGTATGTGTTTGGACAATGCAAGGAATTTCCAAATCCTCATTAATTATCAGCATTCCGTAAATTCCATAGTCGTAATGATGATCTTCATAGCAAATACCGTATGAGCAGAATTTTTAGAAAGGATTTAATTTTGGCATTACTGGTATTAGCGAAGGTTATGCAATCGTTAGAATTGAATAACGCCAAATATTAATTGCGTTTTATTTTAATAGCTTATTTAGTGAGCATTTTAGAATAGCTAAAATTACATATCGCTAAAAATAAAATACCAATTTTAAAAGACAAATCGCTAAATTTGCCTCTCGCTAAAATTTCCACTTTTACAATTTTACCTACCACTTTGTCATAATTTGACGGACATATTTGAGTTAGGTCTGTATTTAATACCAAATTTGCCTATGGAATATTTCGTCTAACTGCACAAGATACAGGGCTCACGGCGAATGTGGGCGATTGATAGCCAAGGGATGCTTACTCCTCCTAGGTACCAGATCCCATCCCTGGAGCTTACTGGCGTTCGTGTTTTATACCCTGCTCATAAATTTGTAATGTTTGAAGGGTCTTTTTCACTATTTCTTTTATTTTTTTAACGAAAAATCTATTCTCAGGTTCTAGAAATGCATAGGAAATGAAACAGTTGATAGTTCTCAATTTTTATGCTTGCAAACACAGGCCTTTAGATCGCTTAGAAAAAAATTTGAGGTGTTGAATAATCTCATTTTACACACACAATTTGTTTGAGCGATCCAAAGGACTGTGCTTGCAAACATGACCGATTATAAAACTAAAAATGTTGATAAATAATAAAAGTGAATTTGTAATTTATTTCTAATTTTTTTCCCGCTCAGTTCTTATAGCGTAAGTTCGATCTTTTGGATAATAGCTCTTTTTAATTCTTGTGGAAGAAACGGAAGCATAAATTAGTGTCTTAAATTTTTCCTTTAAACTTTAAAGCAATGGGATGCGCCCAGATACCACCAGTAGATGAAGGCAAGGGTTGTTGGTGGGGGCACTGTGGCGGGAGAAGAGAGATTTCGGAGGACGTCGCTAGAGCAGCCGCGGAAACCACCAATCCTGACAACCCAGACTGTGGTTGGTGGGGGTGCAGTAAAAAAAGGCGGGAAAGAGAAATCCAGAAAAAAATCATGCAAGCCAGGAGAGAAGCTGAACTAAACGAATAATTAAAATGTCATTTTGTTCTTTGTATGTTGGCAAAGAATTTGCGAAGAGTTCAATGTAATATAAAGCAAAGAGTTTGTTTGTTTTTCTTTCGGGGTTCTTTCAAAAGATCAAAGTGGTGGAAGTGAATTGACAGAGGTCTTAATCCCCCCCCCCTTTTTGTTGAAAAGTGGGAGGGTTTATATTGATCGGGATGTCCGGACGTCCGTCCGTTCGTCTGTAACGCCTAGGGGTACCCATTTCTTATCCACAACTTCTCTTTTATTACGTCCTCGGAATGCCAGGGGTCCTTAGTCAACGGCGACGTTTTGACCCAGGACCCCTGGCATTGCGAGAATACTTAAAAAGCTGTGTACTACTGAATAATATTTGTTAAGACTTTCACAGAATCTTTGTTACATAGTGCTATTGTGACCTCCTATTTTACTTTTTGATCGGACACTAACATCGGGTCTCCCCAAGAAAAACATGGACTTTGTCATTTTAATGGAAGGCGGGGGAGGAGGGTTATCATTTAGTGAGTTCAGTGCTCACAATACCTCCAGTTTTTTTTTTTTGCACTGATCAGTGCTACAAACAAAGCTCCGATTTATAGACATTCATTAGTAAGAAAATTGAAACAAAACTGAAAAAGGACAAAGGAATTTTTTTAGTATAATTGTTTACATAAAACCTATTGGCTATATTTTTAGGTGAAATATATTTTTTAATGAGCATTGGAAACATATGTATGGCACGCCAAATTCACAAAAATGAGCAAATCATAGTTTCACAATCGATAAACTAGGTTTATCGGTTGTAAACTATAGTTAACAACGTTAATATATATTTTACATCTGTAAACTATAGTTAACGCGATAATCTATGTTTCACAACCGTAAACTATACTTAACACCGAAAACTATCATTTGCGATTGCAAAACAAAGATTATCTGATAAATACAGTTTCACGATTTGTAAACTATAGTTTACAAACCGTTAACTATAGTTAACGATCTGATAAATATAGTTTCACGATTTGTGAAACTATGATTAACAACTCTTAACTATAGTTTACGATTGTAAACTATAGTTTACAAACGTGAATCTATGTTTATCAACAAAATCTATTGTTAACGCTTATTAAAGACAGATAAACTTAGATTATCATTCGTAAACTATAGTTAACAACCGTTAAATATAGTTTTACAGATGAAAACTATACTTAACGAATCGTTAACTATACTTACAATGGACTGTAAATGGATTTTTTTTCCATTTTTGTAATATATAGATCAATTGTAGATAATAAGAAATGTCTTATCACAAAAATAAGTGACCCGTGAGTGGAAGCCAAAAAAAGTGACAAGCATTAATACTAGTACCTAATTTTAACTTCTTTTTTTTAAATACATATTTAAACATACTGACAATGGGAATTGAATCACTGCCTTTATATGCCTGCATAAGAAAACCTCAATTTATCTGAAACAATGCAATGTTTGAAAGTGAATACAGTCATGTAGTTCACTATCACATCATTGCACCATCTAAGTTGGAGTCTACTGTACAAGGCCATAGTGATGATGATGGGAAGAAAATTTGAAAAAGAAATTTCTAATTCCCTTACCATTACCAGATAAATCTGAACTTTGAATAAATTAAAATTGCCACCAACTTTAATAACCAATATGGTGATCAATGGTGATGATCTGCAAAAGAGAAATTAAAGGCAAACTGTCATCTTTAGCCCGCTAAGATGCTTGCCACAAGACCTTTCCAGACTTTCATCAAGATGTGAAAACTATAAATTCATTTTTAAGGACATTTTATGTGAATATAACACAAAAACTGATAAAGTCTGGCATCTGGAAACCTTTAGCAGATTTTTCTTGGATGAGGATAAAATTTGAAACGAAAACACATTCTTTGTAAAATTTTCAATCAATTTCATTTCTTCAGATACTAGTACATGTATCTTACAAACAGAGGTAAACATGGGTGAAAATGTTATCTTCTTGATAATTAATTGGTCGGATTAATGCAAAATAAATAACATTTTACATATATATAATAATACAAAATGTAATGATATACCAATGTCTCTTTTAAAATGACAGTTAAGTAAATTGATTAATATGCTACAGAGAATTTGTATGTCATGTCCAAGGTAACCAGCCTTTTTTCGGCCCAGACTCGGATGATATGTCCGGTAAAGATGAGGATTTTTTCACACTCATATTTTTCAGTTCCACCTCTGTCACTTGGTTTTGTCTCTTCTTCAGGAATCTACCCCCTAAAAATCCTGTAATATAAAAATAAGAGATTGTCATACAGTAGGATTTTGACATACAGTAGGATTTGATTACAACTTTTATTAACCAAGTGTTGGGGTCACACTGGTTTGATCACAAGTGGCCAGCAGATAGCTCAGTCAGTAGAGCACCTGACCGGAGATTCAGGGGGCCTGGGTTGGAATCCCGTTCTGGTCCGCTGCATTTTTCTCCTCTCTCGTAACAATTGGTGCCATGCCATGCCCTGGAACTGACAGGTGAGAGGCCTGCTAGGGAAGAGCCTGAGCTGGGATCTTTGAAAGAACAAAGACCTCTAAGCACAGGCCCCTGTGCTTTAAGGAGGGAGGAATATTCTTCCATTGATTTATTGACAGAGTGTTACATACAGATATTCAGCATATTTCCTATTTTTATAGAAGAGAAATATATCACTTGGACTTGAAACTTTGACAACAGCAATAGATAAAATAAAAATTTCAAAATCTATTTTTAGGAACCATAACAACAATTTTTGTCTCAAAATCAAAAAATGAACCAATAGACATATGCATCAAGTGATCCACTTGACTTTGACTTTGTAAAAAGTTTTATTGAAATCAGACAAAAAACTGTTGGAGCAATAGCATTTTTGAAAGAATTTCCCAAAATTGTCTATTTTAGTAACAATGGCAACACCACCTGTCAAACAATCTACTGAAGTAAACATTTCATTCTTGGCTATACTTTTTATTGATATTTCTGGCAGTGCAAAATGATTCTTTCTTCATGTATTTGTTATATTTGTTATAAACATGTATACGCTAAACCTCACCTGCTGTCCCTCCGATCCCCAACCCCACAACGCCCCCTATTTTGGCCCCAGCAAACAACCCTACCGGCCCTGCCACCACTGTACCAAGAAGTGCACCTGCCACAGGGAATATTGCAGCTTTGTATTTGGAGGCCTGAAAGATAATGGATTACATTTAACTGTATTGTATGTTTAGTAAATAAGATAAGCATATCTATGTTTAGCTGCAGAACTGTAGCTCTCTGCTTGAGAAAATTCGGACAGATAAAGCTGAGAGCTACAGATCCATGCATTGTAAAAACTTTCGATTTACGCCACCAATTTTTTGTCACTTCAGGTATTATTTCTTGTAGTTTATGCTTTTTTTACGCTCTTAAAATGGTATCCAATAATTAATCATATATTTTATTCCAATTATTGATACTTTATTTACCTTTCTACAGTCTGAAAAAATCCTCTGTGGATTTGGAATATCGGTTTAAAAGATCCCAATTTTTATGTCCACTTCCTCAAACGGCCCCTCTTGAACCATTGAAAGGTAAATAAACATTTAGGAATAGGAGTTAAATTATTGTTAATCATCAGATATTATTCATAAAGCTGGGAAAAAGATACCTGAGAAATAATACCTGAAGTGAGCAACAAAAAATCAAAGGCATAAATAGAAAGTTTTTACAAGGCATGGACCTGTAGATCTCTGCTTTATCTGTCCAAATTTTCCCAAACAGAGAGCTACAGTTCTGCAGCTAATAAATGTTTCTAGTTAGTAGTAAAAATAGTAAAGAAGAAATGAGAAATTAATCTATAACTTTATTTGTGTGACTTTTAAATTGCTATAAAAGTGGCTTGGTGATTTCAATAGATTGTGTTGTCAATATTCATCTCTATAAATTACATGTACATCCTCTTACTAGTATATGTAATTTATTTTGCAAAATATCACTACCTCAATACCTTAAATAACACAAGTAGTTAGTAAATAGATTACTAGTATCTAACAATCCTGGAACAAACAGTACCTTTCCCAGTTGAAATGCTCCCTTTTGGACCTCCTGATGTGCTTTCTCTATGTTGTCTTCAATTCTGTCAACAGACTCCTGTTGTGTCTATAAAAGTTATACATGTATCAGAAAACACAAAAATATACTAAAACTCCACCAACAAAGGTCTAGTGCTGCTTACTTACAAGTGCTTATCAGTTAAAGAAGTAAAAAAGTACTCTAAATGTATTATATTTAGCATGTACGATATTTGGCAGAAATTGATTTTTGAAAAGGTTAGCGTAGATTTGATTTAGCGCATTTCTCACTGTTCCTATTTATGTGTATATGTGCAAGACATTTAGCGTTGTACTTTAATTAGCGGAAGTTTCACTCCGCCAAAAGCGCTAAAAAGAATACACAGCCAAATGTAATACGTTTACAGTAAATAGCAGTAAAAAATCCTAATGTAAATCATTGTTTTAACTTTTAATGGAGTTTCAAATCGATTAAATTGAAGCTACAATACATGCAAGCCTTCATTATTAAAATCAACTGTAAATCATATTTGAACTCTTATTACCAATTTGAAAAAAAACCACTGCAATATTCTGAATGTGTACTTTAAAAAGCTGGCTTCATAATTTAGTGGCTTTGGCGCAGATATGCGCTAATTCATTAATACCATTAAGAAATCATTTTAAAATACAATACATAACATGGACAAACATAGCGCTAATTCATGATTATGCCAACAACTCCATACCAAGTGGTTGCGCTAAATTTTTAATAAGGCAGTTTATGTACACATACTGTATCTCGAAGATCTGAAAGTCTTTTAAAGCTTACCTTTACTGCAGTTGAAAAATCATGTATTAAAGTATTTAATTCCACCAAGTTCTGAAAAATCAATTATAGATAAGTTTCCATATCATGTAAGACGTGACCCTGTCAACATAGTGTCAAAATCAATCTTTTAAAGCAATAAATCTCAGCTCGCATCAAATTATTTTTTCATTGTTATTTTTATAATTAACTGTATTCTGTCCAGCCTTGGTTCCTTCCTTGAATACATTTTAAAAGAACATGTAAAAAGTTTTTTTCCTTGCTTTCTGTTACTATGGTTACCTCATGTAAATTTTCCCAGGATTCCTCTGCCTGAGAACAATCTGGGATCTGGTGTAACTGCTCTGTCCCCGCAATAAGAAGCTCATTCTCACTCACAGTTCTCTGTCTGCTGGAGAACACATCTGTGTCATCAGCTACTGTTTTGTTAAAAAAGAATTTGCAAGACTATAAAATAATGGAAAATCGAAGACTTAAAAAAAAAAATTGTCTTTTTATATGAAATATGAGTTGTAGTTACCATAAATTTGAGATATTTCTGTTTTTAAATCCACAAATTCTTGCAGTGTTTGTATAGCTTGTTGCACCATTGGGTCTGTTTTACAATCAAACTCCTCAATATCTTCATCCATGACTTGTGTTCTTAACTTTTTTATTTCTTTGATATTTGCCTTAATCTGTTGGACTGTCCTAGTAGCATTTACATTCTCTCGGTTTAGAGCATTCCAATCATTAAGTCTGTTAAACTGAAAATTTTACAGGAAAGGGAGATAATAATCCACAATGTATTACATATTTATATGTATCACACATTTTTAATTAACAAATTTCATATATCAAATTGTAATTAAGAAAATGAAAGATATGATACTTTTTCGACGTTTAATCTGTGCTGCTGCAGTCTATCTATGTCTATTGTTATCACTTTGATGAACTTGTTGATGGATATTTCCAATAAAATAAAATAAATAGTTGAAATTTTTTTTACTGCATCTCAACTTTTGTAAATGCTTTAAAAATTGAAAAATTAAGTAAAATCATGTTAAGATAGCTAAATCACGCTATTATGGATCGCTTAATCAAGCTTTAATTCACAACTAAACTAATAAATTGTGTTTGACTTAATTTCTCTGATCAAACATATGTCAGTATTAACAGATCTCGCAATAAAAACATTATGTATGATTTACAGCTCTATATTTTTGTGATCTAGTTTGATCTTGACATGTATATTTGTTTTCATTCATTAATAAGAGAAAATTAACCCGAAAAGTGAACTTACCTTTGTTATAAACGTAAATATTTGTGATTTTATCTCTGATTCTGTCTTGTCGCAAAAGTGAAAGTAGAATACAAAAGTAAGACGGTAAACTGAACCTTTTCCGTAAATTAATTTGGAACAAAAATCTTGAATTTACCGGGCAAAGTTATTTTTTCTTCTTCTTTTTTTACTTAAGATAAATCTTTAATTTTTTCTAATGAAAATCAAGACAAATTAGTACAAAACAAAACAAAATAATTATATTTTTTAAAAATAAGTATGTATCCGTAAACTCTTATCTTCTTGGTTCTACACTTTACACTTTTCCAAAAAATTTAATGATTTTGCTGGAAATACATTAAAACTCAACAAATGACTGAGAATGAGGAGTGTCGAGTGTTGTTTGGTGATGGTAGTAGTGCTGGTTAGCTTCACAAACGGTCAGTTATTTTATTCTCAGATCAAGTGTTCAGAAAAATCTAAAAATCGTGGGATATGCTCAAAAGTTTTATTTTATAATAAACCATTAAATTGCATAATTGGTCATGGGGTCAAATGGGGAGTGTAGGAGTAAGATAAATATGATAATAAGTTTTCTAATATTAATTTGATAGAATTAAGTTTAATTGAATTAATATATGATGTATAGGTTTAGTAAAATGCATGTCCCTGGAGGTATGACATTTAAAATGGCTAATAAAACATATTCTGTGATATTGATGTTAATGTCATCATTGTAGGAGATGTATCTAGTAAATTGCAGTATTATGAGTTTCTACAAATGTCAGATATTGAACGTCGGACAAGACGAGGAGCAGATCCAAATCCTGCATCACATCTCCACCAGTTTTGGTTCAAAGCATTTAATAGGTTTTGTGCTTGCAGATCTGAATATATTCATATTTCTGGTTTAAAGCTTTTGCAATCAGACATATATGTCAAGTTCTTGAAATTAATTTTTTTTTGTAATACACCTGTACTTGCAAAGAAAGCTGACTTATTTTGAAAAGCTTTAACTTTATTTAATTATAAACATAATTTATATCTGTTTAATTGTTACCAATCCTTTTCATGACAATCACTAAGTTTAATTAACATTGGCAGCTGACATTATGTATTTTATATTCAGCACATTGATAAATGTTTTTGAACTTTGGCATATTACTATTAGTAATTAAGAGGAACTTTTAATTTCCTTATCTACAAACTTCCTGGAAAGGTATAGGAACAATTTTATCATGTTTATACAAAACATAATGTAAGGAGTTCAATGTTACCAGCAATTCCTTGTTACATTTCAGGCATTTTCATTTAGTTCTTAAACAGTCCAGTATCATAACTCAGGATTTTAGAGCAAGGACACTGAACAACAATTTGAAATATGAATTTTACATTGCAAACTCAAACTTCCTCCAGGGCCATTTGTCAGGTAAAAGCATCATGATCATTAATCAGTTAATTTCCTTTATTATTTACAGTGAAACATTGTTATTATAGCCAATAACTTATAATGAATTCATGCTTACAGTGAATTAATTTCTCTAAATTCTAAAACCTAGTATGAACTTAATGAATATAATGAATTACATTGTTACATGACAAAAAAAATCAAAGGAACTTTGCTATCAGCAATTCAGCAGAGTTTACTGTTACAGTATTTGAATTTATGATGTATTCATAGATATGTGAAATGAATAAATACAGTCAACAACTTTTTAGTAAGCTGTAGATTAATTAGGGCCCCGCAAGAATTTACAGGTGCCCTATAGTAATCACTCTGTCCATCCGTCTGTCTGTCTGTCTGTCTGTCCGTCTGTCACTCTTCCGTCCACAAATTTTCTGTTTTTTTCTAATAACTTTTTTATGGTTGCCCAATCAAGTTCAAATTTGGTATGGTAGTTCAGTAGGCAGAAATACATATTTTGATGCTAAGTTTGGTTCTCTATGTCTTCCGGTTTGGAGCTGGGGTGGTTGGGTAGATTCCTGAACTATGCATAAGAATGAATGGGCAACTTTTTTTTATGGTTGCCCAATCAAGGACAAATTTATTATGGTAGTTCAGTAGGCAGAAATACATATTTTGATGCTAAGTTTGGTTCTCTATGTCCCCTGGTTTGGAGCTGGGGTGGTGGGGTAGATTCCTTAACTTTATATACAAAAGCATTGGCAAAGAGAGATAACTGCTGAAGATGTTCCCATTGTAAACTGAATGCTGCTATGAGTCCCTTGGGATTAATTAGCTTTCCTCCTGAAGAAAATCCAGAGCATTATCTTTATCTGTCAAATTGAGATGAATTACCACCTCTGTCTGCAAATGAAGTTTGTTTTGAAGTTAAGTCAATTTGGAATGCTATAAACACTCTGAAATGTGGATTTAGATATAAATTTTTATAATTTATTTTTGTTAAATAGTTATGATTTCATTGAATTCTAATAACAAGAAATAGATTTAAGAAGATTTTTTGATTTACTTTTTCACTTTATGTTAATTCAAGAATATTATTAATTTTTAGGATAGTTGTATAAAAACCCCATTCTATCATTAATACTGAAAAAGTTCTTATTGTAACTTTAGAAGAAAATGATGAGAGAGGTACAATTAATCCCTTGGGATTAATTATCTAGCCTGCTGCAGAAAATTTAGTAGGCTTTTCTTTATCTGTCACTTTAAGATTAATGAAAACCTTTGTCTGCAACTGCTGTTTGTTTTGAAGTTAAGGTCAAGCCTTCATGATATTTGAATTCATTGAAGGCTGGCATTTTATATAACAGAAGTTTCATTATTGTTTAAATATACATTCAATGTTAAGCTGTTCTTTACTGCCTAATGTAAGTACAAGGATATTATTTACAGGTTTTTGAATATTCAGGAATTATCTTGAAATTTTAAGAATGCAGTTGCTGTTGCTTGTTCTTCGTACATCTTTTAATCATTATTTAAGCTGCACCCTTATAATTCTACCCCATGGCGGGGCCCTTGCTGACTGGTCAGTTTTCTAGTTTTTAAAGTCTTCTGTTTGCAAATTGTTTCTTTAAGCTAACAATGCATGACAAACATTTCAGATGATGACAGCTCGCATGTTGAGGCCCATTGGGAGGGAGATGTGTTATCAGCCAGCATAACCACAGCTGATGATATCATAGTACTGGAGGTACTGTTACTCACAAAAATTAATCTTATTTAATTGTAGAAGCTTTATATTTCATAGAAAAGCATCACTGTGTTTAAGATTGATCAAACCGATGTATTTCTGTAGACAGCCAGTAACAAACCTATTATAAAATAAGTAATATTGTTCTTACAGCCTTCCTGGAGATTCTGGAAAAGTTCAGTGCAGAAAAACAATGGTAGCATTATCATTTATAAAAAGTCAGATATGGTGACTGATCCACAAATGAAAGCTTTAGGACACAGGTAAGTTCTCACAGTACCATGAATAATATTATACAGATTTTTGTAATTACATGGTATATTGTAATACTATACATGACAATTTCAATGTGTAGTATATTATTTACAGAGAAAAATTTTGTGGTAATGATGCTGAAAAGTCTAGAGCAGCTGATTCGATTCCTTCAACACCTGAAAATATATTTTTAGAAAATTATTACACAGGTACTTAATGCATTTCCCAAGTTTTTAATGTGCATTATTTTTGTGTTCTTTTATGAAAGTGACTTAGATGCAAAGACTACCCAGATGAAATTCATTTTGGTTTTTTTAATATCCAGATTACAAACGTCGGAGATTAAAAAGAGAGCCAGATTTCTTAGGATCAAAGAAAATGTGTCGTCTTTTTGTTATTGCTGATTATGAATTTCATAAAAACATTGGAGGGAACAATAAACATACTACAGCTACATACATAGTAAGAAGACATATGCCTATTACACTGTAGAATCTCATAAATTATCAGGCTCTAAATTAAGCACAATTGTTTTCTTGCACTGCTTAGTGTATCTATATATTAAGACATTCAAAACATTTTTGAAAGACTTGTCGTTTTTTAGTGTAAACAAAAAGTATGATTACACACACACATATTGTTTATCTAAAAGTGCATATTTATTATAAAGCTTTAAAATAATTATTTTTTGCTATCTTTATCCATATAGATAGGTATCATGAACCGTGTTAACCAGATATTTATGAGAACCAGATGGCCAGATGAGAAGTCCAACATCCAGGGATTGGGATTTGAAATTGCTGAGGTAAGCCTTTAGTCAATTCTCTGTTTATATCTGTCTCACTGGTGAGATTGTCATATGTACTGGTTTGTAAAAGAAAAATAAGTTTATGAAAGCAAATACTGTTGATCACTAAATTTTCATGACACCTTATTTTTGCGAGATAGTCATTGACTTTTGATAAGTGAGACAAAATTTTCATGAATTGTGGTTATTTCTCTAAATAATCCTAAGGAATACTATTAAACGCGAGAATTAAATTTTTGTGAGAACACTGTCTCATGTAATTACACGGAAATAAAGTTCTCATGAATAAAAAGTGATTTACAGTACATTGTACATGTATATGTTTATTATATGGTGCTGTATACTTTGTACCTGAAGTGGAATGTATTTTGTTGTTAGCAAAACTTGTTTATGTTTGGAACAAACTGATAATAACTGTCAGGAAACAGAGTTTGATACAATTGTACAAAATCATTAATATGTTTTTAATTTACATTGCAGCTGGAAATCCATGAAAATTACACATACCAAGGAGTGCATTATAACAACCCAAACATAACATGGAACACAACCTACTTACTGCAGGTAGTTTAATATTGCAGGCTGTGTAACTGTCAGTTTTATTTAATAATTTTTGTATGAAAATCAAAGTTGTATAAACCTTTATAAAATTGGTCAAAAATGAATCTCTATGGTACTGTCTAGTTCATTTTCCACTCCGGTGTTGTTTTTATTTTGTTTTAGGTCTTCAGTCGTGGGACTGCCTTTAAGGACTACTGTTTAGCTCACCTGTTCACTTATCACAGATTCTCTCGTGGAGTGCTTGGTCTTGCCTACATAGCAGGGAGGGGAAATAGTCAGCCAGGGGGCATATGTTCAACTGGCCCCTCCCCTGGCAAAGGTAAACAAACAGACAGACAGTTCAGATACAAAATTTAGATCATGATTCTAAATAGCCACATTTTATCTGTATTATATGTGTAGATAAGAGGATTTAAAGATGCATTTATCCATATTCATATTATCTTTGGCTGGGAAATGGAAATATATACATGTACATGTATATTTATGGATATTAAATAAAAACATTTCCCACATTACTTATTGAAACAGGATATGAAATAGGTCAAATTTGTAAAAAAAAAAAAAAAAAAAATTAAAGTTTAAATTTAACTATCATGTCACTTGTCTTAGGAAAAAATTTAACAAGAACCTTACCTATTATGGAATAACCTTTGTGACATAAAGTTGTTTGTCTTTTCCAAACTGTCTCATCTAGCTCAATTCCTGATAGCAGGCAGTCTGGATACCCCCTGTAAAGTGATCACTTGATTGTTTTATGCATGTGCTTTTGAAGATCTTAGATTGTGGTGTTTCCAGTTTGTTTTCCCAGGCCTAGATTGTTAATAGTTTGCTCATTTTAATACTATTTTGCTTCTATTGGTTTGCATATTGAGGTTGATTGTGTATGGTTTGGTTGATCAATCAAATAATTTCATTTTAATCTAGAAATAGATTTTGTCATTGAGATGTTCTATGCCCAAGTTGCATAATTTGGTAATATTCTTGAATTGTGAAAAAAAAAATTCAGTCTGGATTTTCATGACTCACTCTAGAAAGCTGTACTAAATCTGTCTGCCTGATTTTGAGGAGACTGATCCAAATTGAATACATGTATTACTTCTTCAATGGTTTTAGATGTATTTTAATCTTTTGAGTGCGTTATAAATGTAAATTAATTATCTTACATCAATTGTAGAAAGTTTTTATAGTCATACAGAAACACATGGTCAATCATTTATCAACTTTTTTCATCTTTTGCAATCATGTTTCTACTTAGGGTATGATAAAAGTGGTTTATTTATGATGAATCAACTTTTTGAAACTAGAATGTGCAAGATTTCTTGTAGTTTTAGTGCAACTTGTTCTGTATCCTGAAATTTTTTTTACAAAAAATTAAAACTTTCATTCTCTTAAGTATGTTCCTTTATGGTCCAGATTTAGTCCTCTCTTGCTACTGAGGAGACAAAGTTGCAGAGGAACATCAATATTTATGCAATTTAAGTTTTTTTTCTTGCATGCCAGCAAAATTTGTTTGGTAATGTTATGATGCAACTTATGTGGGAAAACCATATAATTTCTGGCTCCAACTTTTTATACATGAAATATAATTTATAAATTTATGTGTTCTCATTTAAAAACTTTTTTTTTCTCAGAGTAAAGTTATAATATTAGTCAAATACAAAACCTACATGTGTGCAAAAGTTAAGGTACTAATTTAGACTTCTTTCAAAAGTCAGTATCATCAACTGTTTCCAAATTGTATTGAATCTCTCATGTGCTTAAAAACTATCATGTACCTTACTTTATTTGCATTTCTATGAGGTACAGTAAACCAACTTTTATTCGCGTGCGAGAAATTTTTGCGAAGTTCGCGAGAGCTCCGTCATTGCGAATATTTCTCGCCGCGAACCGATCCTTAAAGTCTATGTGCCTATTAACAACAAATCCAAAATAGGCTTGATCGCGAAAATTAATTGTTGCGAACTAGTTTATCCCGAGTAAATCACGAAATAAACTCTTTGCGAATAAAAGTTGGTTTACAGTAAATAATATTTTGAATAATTATATATTTATTAATGAATTTCAATGCAATATATTTCATATCATGCCCTCTCTTTCTTATTCTGTATTTTATTTTTTGTAGTTTTCCGAACCCAGGGCTATGACACAACATTTAACACCGGCTGGAGCTCGGCTCAGAACAGTGAAGGAGACAGAGTTCTGTCCCTTGAGGCAGCACTTGTTATTGCTCACGGTAAGAGAAAGAATTTAGTGATTATAATTCATGATGGCACTGAGATATACAAATCCTCCTCTTTACATGTATTTAAATTCCACATAAAGGAGATTTAAATCATATGCATGTGTGATGTGTCCATGTTTAACAGTTGAAAATTTATAAATTAAATGAAATTCCTAACTGTGTACAACTACGTGAAGCCAAGATAATTAAAAAAATTAATTAATTTTTTTAGAAGTTGCTTATTCCTGCAAAAGGAAACCTTTTTCTTTGTATTATAATAATAATCCAGACTAATACAAGTATTTTCTACATTCACACTTTTTTTTTCTTTCATATGGACACAGAATTAGGTAAGTTAAACCATTGAAGAAGTATAAACAGTAATATTATTTGCTTGGAACAGATTTAAATTTTTGTGCAGTTTGTGTGTACAATTTGAGATAAATGTACTTTCATAAAACTTAGATAGTGACTTCAGTTTCAAACTGTTTTTTTCTTATGGTAATGTCCTTGACATTTTAGGTCACAACTGGGGTAGTGAGCATGACCCTGACACGCCCAGTTGTGCCCCAGGGGTAGAGCAAGGAGGGAGGTATCTCATGTATCCATATTCTGTAAGCGGGTATGAGCATAATAATCAAGTAAGTACCCCCCATCTGTATTCATTTCAATTCAAAAACTTCTATGTACATGTTTTTAGCTTTTTTTGTGTGTGAATGATTTTAAAGGCATGAAAGATTATGTCATTTTAATTTTCCTTGTTCTGTTTCAGATTTTTTCATCCTGTAGTAAAAGATATATCTATAATGTCATTAAAACAAAAGGTCCAGGGTGCTTCACAGGTAAATTTAGAACTTAAGATTGTATTAGAAAAAAGTTATACTGGTACATGTATGTGGTGAGGTATTTTTACAGAATCTTATTTATGCCCTATAACAATAATGTGACTGGTGATTTTTAAGTATTTGTCTTGGTTTCAGAGAGTAGTACATTAATGGTGTGCGGAAACGGTCGTATGGAGGGGACGGAGGAGTGTGACGCAGGGTTTAACGGGGATAATTGTTGTACATCCCATTGTAAGTTACGTGCTGGGGCCATCCAGGCAGCACTTGTTATTGCTCACGGTAAGAGAAAGAATTTAGTGATTATAATTCATGATGGCACTGAGATATACAAATCCTCCTCTTTACATGTATTTAAATTCCACATAAAGGAGATTTAAATCATATGCATGTGTGATGTGTCCATGTTTAACAGTTGAAAATTTATAAATTAAATGAAATTCCTAACTGTGTACAACTACGTGAAGCCAAGATAATTAAAAAAATTAATTAATTTTTTTAGAAGTTGCTTATTCCTGCAAAAGGAAACCTTTTTCTTTGTATTATAATAATAATCCAGACTAATACAAGTATTTTCTACATTCACACTTTTTTTTTCTTTCATATGGACACAGAATTAGGTAAGTTAAACCATTGAAGAAGTATAAACAGTAATATTATTTGCTTGGAACAGATTTAAATTTTTGTGCAGTTTGTGTGTACAATTTGAGATAAATGTACTTTCATAAAACTTAGATAGTGACTTCAGTTTCAAACTGTTTTTTTCTTATGGTAATGTCCTTGACATTTTAGGTCACAACTGGGGTAGTGAGCATGACCCTGACACGCCCAGTTGTGCCCCAGGGGTAGAGCAAGGAGGGAGGTATCTCATGTATCCATATTCTGTAAGCGGGTATGAGCATAATAATCAAGTAAGTACCCCCCATCTGTATTCATTTCAATTCAAAAACTTCTATGTACATGTTTTTAGCTTTTTTTGTGTGTGAATGATTTTAAAGGCATGAAAGATTATGTCATTTTAATTTTCCTTGTTCTGTTTCAGATTTTTTCATCCTGTAGTAAAAGATATATCTATAATGTCATTAAAACAAAAGGTCCAGGGTGCTTCACAGGTAAATTTAGAACTTAAGATTGTATTAGAAAAAAGTTATACTGGTACATGTATGTGGTGAGGTATTTTTACAGAATCTTATTTATGCCCTATAACAATAATGTGACTGGTGATTTTTAAGTATTTGTCTTGGTTTCAGAGAGTAGTACATTAATGGTGTGCGGAAACGGTCGTATGGAGGGGACGGAGGAGTGTGACGCAGGGTTTAACGGGGATAATTGTTGTACATCCCATTGTAAGTTACGTGCTGGGGCCATCTGTAGTCCGATGAACCATGAGTGCTGTGATAATAAGTGTAGTACTGCTGATGATAAAACAGTGTGTCATGCCCTACCTGATAGTCTGGTCTCTTGTAAAGAGGCCTCAAAGTGCAAGTATCCTTGAAACTCTGTATGTTGTTAGAAGATGCTACATTACAATCACAAAGTACACACACAGTAAGTGTATATTATGCTTGTAAACATATACATGTATGTGAACAAAATTTAAAAACTCTTGAACCCAATTTTAAATACCTAAATCAAGATCATTACAGAAACTGTCAAACATAGCATTTCTCCTATGAAATGTAAATTTAAATCCAATAAGTGCATGTACTTAATCAAGTCCCAAATCTACTAGTCTATACTTCCTTAACTGGTTCCCAGTGGAGTCGATTTAACTTGCCCTGAAGCTGAGAATAAAGAGGATGATGCGCCGTGTGTGGATGGGTGTGTAGACATTATCTTGTCAATTGTAAAATGATTTTCGTGTACTGCACTTCTTAGTAATTCTCATTTAAAATCATTGTTAACTTCAATGTTGGTTAACTTGGCAAAATATAAAGTGTGTTTTACAAATATTTATAATTTACATGGTTTATGAAATTATATGCCTATACACTAATTTTTTTACTTGCTTATTATGACTTTGTTGCAGTGGAAAGTGTAAAAGTGGAGTATGTCGCAATTTTTGTGAGTTACATGACAAAGTGCCTTGCATATGTTCCAAAGGTAATCACTATTCTGTGATTATAAGTAAATTTATTTTTGGTTCTTTCTCCAGTATTCATAGCATCAAAGTCAATAACTCTAGAATTTTGTGCATGGCACTTGATCCCACCTCTGTTTTAAGGGTTATGTGTTGACTCTGCTTAGAAATGGACATTTGAGAATGATCACTGTTTAGTGTTTATTATCTCCACATTTCACATAACTGCTACTTTTGTTGATGCATTTTCCTTGTTATTATTCCTTACAATGCATTTCACAGCTTTTATCATGACATTATAGAGAGTGGACATGCATGTCACCGCTGTTGTCAAGCTATAAATGACACGCAATGCCTGCCTGAACCCTCTCCCCCTACCCCACCGGAGAACCTCCCCAATGGCCGGCCATGTTTCCATGGAGTGTGTGTGGATGTGAGTAGTGTACATTGTGTAATATTGAAATGTACAAATAAAATTATCACAGCCCCTCCCTGTATGTACAGTGGACAGATTAAGGGGGGGGGCAGCCATGTAAGGCAGGGAATGTTCCAGTTGGTGTTCCTCAGATCTTAAAATTTATATGGGAAAAAAGGATATAGACATCTTTCAGGGAGAAAACAAGTTTAGATAGTCAAAATGATACATAAAAGTAAGCTGTATTTTAGGCAAAAAAAAATTAATTTCTTGGTTCTCAGGCCCTCCCTCATCTCTTCCAAGGGTACCTCATTGACCCTTTTTATTGCTAAATCAATAAAATAAAAACAACAAATCACCTCCCTCATCATTTTTTGAGGTTTTGTACAATGTAAAAAGCTGCCTCATCATGTTTTGGGGGCAATAAAAAGTTAAAAAAAAAAAAAAAAGCCTCCCTCCCTCATCAAATATCTTGAAAAAAGGCCTGAGAACCAAGGAATTAACTTTGCATGGCCTTAAATATATGTTAATTTCAATTACATGATGCATAGAGAAGAAGAAAGTTATCATTCTTTGAGATAAAATTATTTGTTTTTACAGGGTGTGTGCGAGAAACAGAAGAATCATATTGTTCAAAGATTATTCAGCATTATTGATACCATTACTGTTGATCAGTTTGGTAAGTTGACTTGGTGATATCTGGGACATCATATAATTCAGTGTTTTCACTGTATTCCAAATTAAAGGGTTAGAGATCAGTTGTAACAGGCAAGAGGCTAATATCTTGAGGTTTATGAACAAATCTCTCTAGACCTTAAAACAATTAGGTTTTGATTTTTTAAATTGCAAAGCAGCATTTTTGTCACTGAAGAGGTCAGTTTTGCCAGTGACTGGTTCTTAGGGATAAAACTGTCTCATATTTTTATTCTGCACCTTATTTTGTTCATCACTTGAACACTAGTATTTTGCTAGAAAGATACTTAAGTCATGCTACAGTATTTAGAAATGACTTTTTATGTAGGGAATGTTGAACAGTAGATGCACCGTTAGCTACTGATAATTTGGACATCCTTGTTTTCTCTTCTTCAGTTGAGTTTATGAAAAGAAATATTGTTGGTACCATACTTGTGTTCTCTTTGTTGTTGTGGATTCCGGCCAGCTGTACATTTAGTTATTTTGTGAGTATTGCCTAATTTATGAGCAAACAAAAAGTATTCTAAGCTTAAAAAATGTGTAAATAATTTCCTTGTGTATTTACATGTATGTCAATTTTCCATGCATTTACATGTTCTTGTTCAGGAATAAAAATTACTTGGAAAATTTACCTTATGAAAAATAACATTTTAGAATTTTGGATGGACCTTCAATAAATATAAAAAATTAAAGCACTTAGTATGAAACTGCTTAAAAACATTATTTATCACCTATTGCAAGAAAGGTAAGGTGTATTAAAATATGTATATACATGTAGTGCATACAATATACATATATTTCTAAATCAGTAGGGTGCATACTAAATATATATATACCCATAAAATGCATGTTTTCATTCATTCACAGGACAAAAAGAGGGAAAGAAGATTACGGCATGGAAGATGGAAAAGCCGTTCAGTAAGTTTTTTGATGACTTATCATGAATTAGCTTAAATTTTTCTTGTCATAACCACAAAAAGCAGTAAATTAATATCAATAAATTCATATTCAAAACTTTACACCACAAGTACAAATGTACTGTTAGATTTTTATTTTACTGGGTATTACATGTACAAGAAAATGGGAATCTTTGACTTATCAATCTTTAATTCAGAGATACACCTTACTAATGGACTATCTAGACACAGAAGGGCATAAAATCAAGCAAGCCGGAAGTTTTCGTGTAAAACACTTTGGTGGAAGTGTAATCCGACACACTGGATTCCGTCCGGGACACATGTACCTAACTCAATCCAACTTTAACAAAGACGTCCTACAGTATGCAGAGGACCTAAAAGAATCCGCAGTCTGAAAATATCAGGTCACATGTACCTAACTCAATCCAACTTTAACAAAGACGTGTTACAGTATCCAGAGGACCTAAAAGAATCTGCAGTCTAAAAATATCAGGTCACATGTACCTAACTCAATCCAACTTCACTAAAGGGATTTTTTGCTACAATATGCATAGGACCTTAAAGGATCCACAGTCTAAAAATATCAGTTCACATGTACCTTACTCAATCCAACTTCACCAAAGACGTCTTTCAGTACACACAGGACTTAAAGGGAATCAGAAGTCTAAAAATATCAGGAAATATGTTCCTAACTCAATCCAACTTCACCAAATTTAAAACATCTTACAGAACACAGAGGACCTTAAGTTAGAGAATCTGCGGTCTAAAAATATTAGGTCATGTGTACCTAACCTAATCCAACTTCACCAAAGACATTTTACAGTATACAGAGGACCTTAAAGAAATATCAGTTCACATGTACCTTACTAGATCCACTAGAGACATCTTAGTTACAGCAAGTGAAAGAGTTAAATGAATCCTCAGTCTACAAATATAAGATGTGAAGAGTGTATTACCTAAATCTTTCAAATGTGTGTGATAGTCTATAACCAAAAGTGCATTATTTTGTATCTAATTCTCAGTCAGTTCATACATATATATTTACAATGGGTTTATTTTTTATGTTACAGTTTTTATATTGTGATGGGAACAAGTATATTTGTACATGTATATGTTTTGCACAGAAAGTGCATTTATTGATCAACTTAAATCCAGATTTTATGTATTTTTATGTTTTAAAAACATTTATTAAAACAATTTTAACATGGCAAGACTTTGTATTTTTGGTGAAACATGTTTTAAGGAAGATCATACCAGTAATAACTGTGCTGACATGCTAACTGAATCCGTTATCTCAAACTTTCAGCATGAAACCCATTAGCGCAATGCACATTTATATATTTGATTCAAATCCGTCCTTGGAATAATAAAATCAAGACTGGTTACTCGTATTTTAGCAGCCTTGGCACGAGCAATAATGCACTAAATTTTGAATACAGTTAAAAATCATTCATGAAAAAAAAAGCTACTAAATACCATTGATTGAGCTAAATTTTGAATATTCTAGTTTACTGTAAATCACATATTTTCATGGGGTCAAATATTTTCGAGGTTTGAGGAAAAAAAATTGGTTTGTGGGGAATTGATTTTGTGGTTGGAAAATGTTTAAAAGTATTGCATTTATGAAATTTTACATTTGTGGTGGTGATAAATTCATGAGTCTCTCCATGCATCGAAAATAATGAAATTTTAACCCCCATAAATAGTGATATCATAGTACTGTGTACAGGAATATTTTCGCCCCGTTATTTTCACACTTGTTAAGAATTTTGCTCCTTTTTAAATTCGCCCAGACATACTTTTGTTTAAGAAATGATACTGTATTCTTTAAATTTGCCCTATTTTAAATTCGCCCATGTGAGGGTAGGGTGAAAGGGGCGAAAATTTCCCTGTATACTGTATGTACACATTCAGTAGGTTCTACTCCAAGATCAAACAGGTAAAAAAAAATTGGTGCCAAAGGAAGTGTCTAGTCAGAAGGAATTTACAGTAAGAGAAATATGAAAGACCTAACACCAAAAGTTATATGCAAGGCTAAAGCTTTTACAAATCTAAGTCAAACTCAAAGTCAAAACTGTTGGTACCCATAGAAAAGTCACAATGAATGTACATTTGATGTCAGAGTCCTTGCACCACCTAAGCAAAAAATATGGACAAGGTGAGAACTTTTCAAAAGCAGGTCAAACTCAAAAGTTAAAATTCATTAGTTCCTAGAATAAAGGTTTGGCTGCATGGAGTATGCATATGTAATTCAAAAAATCTCTAGAAGACATTCACAAGTTTTTAGCTAAAGTTAAAGTTTGGTGATATATTCTTATTACTGCAATGTTCACTTTTCCTACTACTGTATCTATTATACCTGAGCTATCTAGAGATACCGTTCATCCATTGCAAAACAATGTACCAGGTACTTTCTGTACTACAGATCAGGAGTTTGACATATAAACTAAAGCTATCTGCAGAAGATTGCTTCCTGTTGTAAACTGCCTTGCAGCAAGCAATAAAGCTGCATTAAGCTGAAATAAGCACCAGAAGAAAACTACTGTGCATGTAAAAGCTTTATAAATAAAACATGATGTATAAAAAAATCAACAAATACAGTTTTGCCCTCACTCAATCATGAACGGACACACACATACACACAAAGGTACTTTATAAATTCTCCACACAATATCACGAGGGTGTAAAATGAACAACCATGTCATGAATGAACAACCGTGAATCACATTTATCTTCGACCAGCAGTCCTGAACACAGTTATCTCCGACCAGCCGTACCAAACACAAGGTTGACTTGTCTGTCATCAAACTGATGCAGATCTTTGAGTTTCTGCATGAGGTGCACAATAAGTCCCGCCTGCCGTGATTTGATTTTCACCTGGCGGGGATCACTAGAATCATTGACTGTGTAAATCTCCAGGAAGGAGGGCTGGTCATCAGGGTGAGACCATCGAATGTCCGAGTACAGGAAACTGTATAGCATCACCTGTAAACATAGACAAAAACAACACTGTAAATAAACCTCACCGAAAAGGAATATTTTACTCATCAACTCTCTTATTATGATGTCGATAATTTCTATAACAGTTTTAGTCCTCAATTCATGAATTTATACAGTTTTTCAAAACTCATCTACACGTCAATTACTTTATCCACAGTTACTGCCTTTAACTGACATGCCAAGACATCAAACATTATACTGCAAGGCTTCAAAAAATTATAGTGATACATATATGTTTAGGATATGATTATGAAAAAATATCATTTACTTACTTTAGACTTCATATTTATGATATGTATTCCTACATCGTTGACTCCAATATGACATGTAATGGAGGATTTACTATTGGGTTGGAGGTTTCCAGTGAAGAATGCAGATCCATACACTGTCAGTTTCCTACAAAACTCCAGGAATTTTCCTTGCAGAAACTGTTTAACAAAAATTAATATGATATTACAATACTGACTGATGTAAGTAGATGCACTCTGTGTAATAAGATATGCAAACTTTTTGTATCTATAGTCAAGAGACTTTCTAGCAAAAATCAAACCAGTAATTGAAAGTGAATGAAACAGGCATGTTAAACTAATAAATCTTTATATCAGCAGTTTAATCACATAAAGTAAAACAAGTTTTATGAAAAACATCATTCCCCTGTTAAAGGTGAACTGTTGATATTGGTTCTAACAGTTTTAAATTCCCCTTTCCGAGTTATATCTGACCTGTTGATATTGGTTCTGATAGTTTTTTTACCCCCCCCGATACAATTTTGACGATGTGCTAATTTTGACTATTTTGACGATTTTTCTTTTCTCATCAAAATTTACACTCGTCAAACTTCGCATAATATATATATCGTCATGACATACACTGAAAATTGAACAACATTACGCTTAATTTTCTCAGCTTTCCCCTATTAAATCTAGATCAAAGTTACCGTTAATTTCTTTTGTAATTAGTTATGAAAATATAGAGATATATAATCACATTTTAAAAAGAAACAAGAGGCCCAGGGGCCACAGCGCTCACCTGAGCACATCGGGCTTGAATTTACTCCCCCCCCCCTCCCCCCC
>PRKT01000100.1:760388-783225 GCA_003671525.1 Saccostrea glomerata | reverse complement strand
TATATTCGAGGAAACACTCAACAGGTTAAGGATTGGTATGTATTGACATAATACATGTATATTGTTGCAAACCCTGTTATATATAAACATTATTTTACACCGTATTTGGTATAAAGTAAAATATATGACTTGCAAACTCCATAGTCATGCTCTAAAATGTTTATTATCAGATACGTTTTTTTCCACTTTCGGTTTTAATCGATTGTTTCTAATATCATTTAATTTACCAAGTAATCACGTTTGAATAATTTGCTGGAGTAAAACTTGAGCTGGAAGCAACAAAGAACACAAGAACATAAAGAAATCGTGTTCCAATCCTCCACTGTCATTACACCATGTGCTTTTATAATTATCTGCCCTTATTTCCGGTTTGTTCGATTCTACTTTCACTTTCGATGTAAACACACTTCTCAACGGTTTTTTTTAAAATAAATATCAATATTTACTGGCTTATACAAAATGAAAAGGAAGGAAGTCTTTAATTTCCAGTTGATTATTTGTGAGGGTAAGTGCAACCACCCATCTAAAAATATATCGGATGAGGACAACCACCCATACAAATTTAATTGCTCCAGTCCCCATTACCCATACAAAAATATATGAAGTGACGTCCAACCCTCCCATACATTTTTTTCTGGAATAGCCCTAAGAAATTTCTAGTAAATTGTGTGAAGTTATGGAGTTACATTTCTTTTCTTTGCTTTTCATTTCAAAGAAATGTAAACATGTAATACAACTATACATTGGTGCAAAATAGCAAAAAATTGACAAATATAAATATTTTCTTGATTTCACTGAATGCAAGGTCAGTAACGAAAATAAGACTGACTGTTTTTTTAATGGCGGAGATGATGAGATTTGCCGTCTTCTGATGTTTTGGAGATCTGGGGTCCTGTTCACACAGATTTAATGGCGTCCTGTTCTGTTTGTCCAACAGCTCCTACAAACAAAACATTTATTTAAAGTGAAAGTTTGAAGTACATGTACAATTTTTGAGATCTCATTATAAAACATTTCAAATTCTTTATACAGATATGTATAGCTAATTGTAAATACATGTAATAATGAATAATAATGAATAGTGATGTAAATTCTGAAGTTTTCTGAAATTCATCATGATTGAGTAATATAGAAGTTTCTGTTTTTAAGACATGAGGTCTTTGGTTCCTTATTCAGCAGAGTGATTTTCGGTCCTTTATTCTGGTTCCCTACTTACTAGACTGGTTTCCTGCCTCTTTATCAGTTCCTGTACCACATTCCAATGACCCTCTTTTGCTGCGATGTGTAGTGGGGACTGACCAAGCTCATTCAAAGCATTCGTATTACACCCAGCTTCCAGGAGTATTTTGGCTGCATCTACAGAACCCTTGCTGTTTAAGTAAAAAAAAATAGAACGATTACATGTACATGAAATATCAGGATGACTTTAAATCATACCAGACATTTTAAATACATGGTAACAAATCTGACCAAAATGAAACTGATAAATATAAAGTAACATATAAATCATAATTCATAGAAATCTTTAATTTTTTTGCTCATTCAGTAATTACAAATACAGAAATAAGTTAACAACATGGGGGAACTAAATTTTACATGCTTTTGTATTAAAACTGATAAATGATTAAAACTACATGTATGGTTTACACCTAGAGGGTATACATAAAACAAACATAAACATTCCAATATGCCTCTCCATTACTTACTATGCTGCCATATGAAGAGGCACTCCATATTTTGGGTGTTTTTCATCGACTAGGTGTGAGGCAAAAGAAATGGTGTCCCTGATAGCTTGGATATTGCCCTCATTCACAAGTTTGTGGATATGATACTTCTCTGGATACAAACTAAAAAGGCAATCCAACCAAGCATTATATCATTTATTTCTAAAAACTACTTGCAAAAAATTCAGAGAAAAAAAATCAAGGATATTCATGCATTTAATCATCCTTGCAGGTTCAGACAATGTTTTTAAGCGGTTTAAAAAAACATCTATGCATAAATAACAGAACTATTCTTCTAAACAAGATAACATTCCTACATTAGGAAACAAAAGTGTTATTGAGGATACAATTTTTGTTATGATTGAGGATACCTATCAAATGACCCCCCTGTGCTGCTGTTCCTGTGGGAGCTGGGCCACGTGTAGTCAGGGACACCCATCCCCCAGTACATGTTAACTTCTGCCCTGTCAACCTAAAATAAAATATACAGTTATCTACCATCTTTTTACATGTCAGTTTTAAAGTAAGTTGAGAGACATTCTTGAAGTATTTCATAACACATGGAAGCCAGACAGACAGACAGAAAGTCAGAGTGACTTGCCTTTGGTTTACATGGAAATGAGGATCCAAACACAGGATTCAGAACGACCTTCTCACATTTCTCGATTTCCAGCATCCTTGTGAGAGCCTCTCGCGCCGTGTGTCTGATCTCGTCTGGTGTGGAGTCTATCACCATTCCTGTAGACTTGTGAGCATGCTCAAACCGACTAGGTAAAAAGGCTGGGTTGTTGACACTGAGTTTGACTCGATAGTCAGCACGGCGACTAAATAAAATGTTAACTGCTCCAGGCATGCCATGTTTCTCTCTCAGCCAACTGAAAATTATGTAAATATATTCATGTATACCAGTAGCTTTAAATCATAAGTACACTATGATTTGATTTATTCTAGCTAACAAGACAAGTACTCCAGTAATTTACCTTTCTAGCTGGGATATAAAGGTTCTGGTAGGGGGAGGGTAGGCCACAGTGTCATTGTTCAGCGTATCAATAACGTAGTCCAGGGAGAAAAAGCCAGGGTAATCTGGAGACTTCTCCACAAACATACGATTCAGTTTATCTGAAACAGAAAATAAATGTAACATCAAAATTATTCACAGTAAACATTTAAATCAACAGCTCTCAGAATATATCTTGTCAGTTCACAATTCTTAATCTTCTTCCATATAAAATCTTATGGCTTTGATCCTTCAACATTTACATTTACAGATTACTGGAGAATCAAGCTTGTGCATTACCTCCCTTGTTGACTGGAACACAGAAGAGGGCGAATCGTGTGAGTGACTCTCTGTACTTGTCACTGGACCACTGAATCTGAAGAGCTCGCTCTCCTGTACAAGGAGGAAGAATTAATACATGTAAAACTACTTCCCTCCTTAAGTGGAATTTCCCTTCCACTTGTAGTCACAATCATTATAGCATTTCAGAGTTCTTGACTGATGATACTTTAAAATTACTGCATATATCATTTTTATTTGGGGATAAGGTGGGAGGGGGGGCTGGGGGTAGATATTTAAATCTTTGTCCTTGTTTGCATGTTGCCATACCCATGCAAAGATCAAAGTTTACTACATGTGCACTACATGTATATCATAGGAAGTTCTATCAAATGATATGTAAATTATGTCAATTGAACATACATGTATTTCATTATGTAATAAAACATGCATCTAATGGGAGAAAAAAATATAGGCATTTATACATGCTGTTCAATCTAATTCAATTAAAATGAATAAAATATTAAACTAAACATACAAACGTAGATCATGTGTATTCACCTATATTACACATTGTATATAAATTCATAAGATAACTGTCCCCTGACCTTTGATGCCGACATGATCCCCTCCTGTCAGCTGATACAGATTGGCCAGAACCTCGTCCCCCGCCTCCTCCTGGACGTTGGTCAGCGGGAAGGTGGGGAGGTACTTAGTGGGCTTCCCCTTCTCCCCCGAGGACGCAGTTTTGTGGTCCAGCAGCAGAATATTATACAGCTTGGGTCGGTACTCCTGGCTGAAGACATTTTGTTTGGGTTGAACCACAGCTAGGATGACCTCCATTACATAATTAACCACTAGGTGTTTAAATGCCTGGAATTAAATTTCTTGAAATGAACATCACTTTAACTTGTGTCAAACAATGATCACTTCTAGTACATGTACATGGTTTACTTTCACTTTCCATGTTAACGAAATCATACAGCACATTATAATTCCCTTCCCAGTTAAGTCCTTATATCTTACATTGTGAAGTATGCATAATAATAAACCTTTAATATCATAAACATGTAAATCCTGCTTCATATGCAAATTTTCTCTCTATCTCCTGCTCTCATTATTACATATATCAATAACAATCTAAGGAATAGCGATACATAATGTACCCCAACGTGAATAATCTAACACGATCAAACATTAAAACCCTATAAAAATTTGGGTTATAAATCCTAAATGTCATTTTTTGTTATCAAATCCAAAAGTTAAGGTCCTGTGTCAATAAAAATTTTCTCCTGTGCATACATTTTCCAATCCTTTGTTCAAATAACCTATTAAATTACTGAGCTTAGCTGTCACACTTTCTATATGTTGACAGACAAAACAAACCATAACATTCTGTTTTCTTGTTCTATTTACATTTAACAATTTTCTCTGCTTCACATATTTTATTTAGCTGTACAACTGTACCATTTACAAGTATACATTACTTACTTATACATATTTAGTCCTCATAAAGTCTCAGTATACTTCTTAATGCTGATCCATACTTTTCACATTTATTACATTACTGACAGTTGAATAGGCAAAATGGGATACTGAAAAAATAAAGAAAATTTCCAGATTGGGTTTGCTTGCAAAAAATGTATGATACTCATTTTGACAATTAAGAAATAGTAATCCTGTTATATTCATAATGCTGGTATTCATCTTAAGTTTGTGTGTGTGTGGAATGAGTAGTTTTTGTTGAGATTCCACTAACTATCAGTCCACTGGTTTCATCTTTTATTAAAGGAAATTAAAGTAAAAATAAAAACCCGGACATGTAGCTATGGCAACACCAATGAATAGAACTGGAATTGTTGGTGTTTACTACATGTACAACCAAATTTTCTGGTAAAAATCTGGTACAGTAGTGGCCCTTTGATAATATCCTACATGTCATTTTATTTTACAACAACATTTGTCAGGTACAGTAAATCTAAAACTTCAAAAAAATCTTTGTATATGTAGTTTAATAACTTGTGTATCAAGAATTCCTTGAAATTTTTTGTTCTTTTTGTTCTTTTAATCATTTACATTTTTGTAGAATAAAGTATTTTATATCTTAGTTAGTGTAGTCTATTTTTTAAAGAGTTTCCATTATTGAAATCTGACAAAATACGACGATGATGGTGTTACAGAAAGAAGAGACTACCATCTGTCAATCAGGCATTCATTTTCTATAAAAAGTAAATGATAATTGTCCAATGTTTAGTGTCATCATCTAATCATGTCAAATTACTGTAAAACTCTAACCATTATGGGTTTGTTGCAAAATTAGTAAAAGATTGTGTCAGGAACTGATATTGTTACAAAAACTTGATAAAGCAGCCTTAAAATACTGAGATAAAAAACCTTCAAACCACTCACACTTTTAGGATATAAATGTATACATTTTTTCAATGGATCTGTAGTATTTTGGTCATTCATCCGAATTTTTCAGATCAATTTTAAGATAATGATGATTGATGTGGAATCACACTACAATCACAGTCTACTCCATACTGTCTAAGCCAAGGTATGAAAAAGGGCAAGAGGCAAATCTAAATTAAACCAGTGACAAATATAACTGCGCTCACCCCAACTGTTGTATCATCAAAAATATAAAATACAGTAATTATAGCCAAGAAGATGAGGGACCTAAAATAAAAGAGTAATCTCAGAAGATAGAAAGTGCAATAAATACATGATGGATGAACATCATGTAACACTTAGGACAAGGAAGCAGATGCATATCAACTTTATTTTTACAGCCTAACTTTTACTTTCTCAAGTAGTTGTCTAATGCCCTTGTACTATCACCTCTTACCATAGTAGCTCATGCACCCCACCCCTCTACTTCCCTTATCCTCTTGTTCCATTCCATAAACAATGATAAAGAAGGGATTATTGGACTATGTACCCTAATCCTGTAATGATACACTAACTGTAAACCTATACTGCTGTGTTCAATAGCCAGTGCAACAATTAGCAGAAGCACCACATGCTCATCCCATGAGCTTTAAAAGCAAGACCTGGGAAAGAGATCATTGTACTTTAGTATTTAGCCAAATGAATTTTTTTTCAACATAATCTCTGGACCCATATTAATATTATGACAATGCAGGGGTGTTCACCTTTCCCTCAGAGATTGAGAGAAATTTAGAAGTTTTTAATTTTCGGGAGACTTCTTGTGCACATTGATTATTATTAAACTCACATGTCATTGTTTATAACTTAAATACATTTCAATAATTTTTCTGTTATTGAAACATCTTAGTGAATCATATTTTTGCATTTCTTGCACAATTAACTTTTAAATGATACCCCCTTTTTCTCTCTTCTCATTTTAGATTTTCACGTTTTTGGCATATTCATAATTTTGTTAATTTCTCTTCAAAATTCATTTTAAATATTAAATTCTTTTTTCTAACAAAAATTCTGATGCACTACTACATGCTGATTTAACTACTAATATGTTTATCAGACGTGTAATTTCGTAGACATATATTGATTTAATTACTCCACCATTTAGTGGTAAAAATATGTCTGTATTCACAGTATGAATTATTTGACAATAAAAAGGCCTAAAATCATCTCCAAAATCTTTGGCAGGACATTGATAGCTGTTCACAGGTCCAGCTGTTTTGCGTCTTGTTGTATTATGTCTAGTAACAATGGACTTTTTCATACACCAAAGTGTAAAATCTAGAGTGAGTTCCCACAGAGTATTCAATGCATTGTTAGCGAAACAGGTGCAAATGCCCTGCTGTTTCACTTAATTCAGCAGTAATAAAACCAGATTTATAAAATAGTGAGATACTACCAGTTGAAAAAGTAAAAATAAAAATTCTCGGTTTAAAAATTAAAGTTTGGCTACTAAAATTAGCCCGACCACTGGGCTGTCATCTGAATTAAGTTTTGTCCCCACCTGCCTGAGAAACAGGCCGCCTTGGGCTGTCAGGTGGGCTAAAACTTCCAACACTGTTTGTAGGTCTTGGATCTCTGTTAGTGTTAACAGCTGAACAGAGACATGTATAGAAATGCCAACTCTTGTATCATATAATATATTATAGCAAGCCCAGAGAGCAGTGGTCCATGCACTGCGAGCTTTAAGGACAACCCCGCAGTGAAAAGAAAATTCAGACTTGCACATTGATCCAAATGCTTTTTTTTCATGGCAACTTCTGCCGATTTGGACCCACAATGCATCGCTTGTTAAGCTATATTCTTACAAGAGTAACAACAAAAGTTCAACAAAATATAAACTTGCCTTAATTTTAATGAATGTATTGTAGATAAAGCAAATAAAATGTTCTTTGTTAAAAATCATGCAGTAATGTTACAGGCTTTGGTTTAATGGTAATGCAACTCGACGTCATGTCACGTCAGAGTCGAAACGTATTAATTGTCATACGCAATTTGAAGAAACGGGTCACCTCACTGAAAAGGTATCTGCCCTCACTCTAAGGGTCGCATGATCAAAATATTATTTATAAAAATCAAGATGCAAGAATTCAGTACAACATGTCTGCAATAATAAGCTTCATAGCTACAGTATGACTACCTATGTGGACCTACCTTAAGTCTCTAGGTACCTTGATTTTACTCTATTAATGCAAGTATTCTTACAAGTTCTTTGTCCAGGTAAAATAGTAAGAAAACAGTAAACATTGAATATAAGCCTGTAGCATTGTTTACCTACCTTCAGGGAAGACTGATTTTCTATCAAATATTCAGAAAGAAAGTTTAATCAAGTGAAAATAGAGTGTCCAAAGTCTTCTTTTGCAGCAAGTTATGGGAATCGCAAAGCGATTTTTACACGAATACTTCACAAAATACTTGTTGACATTCCTCTGTTTTCAGCCAAATTACACGGAACCGGAAGTGCATGGATCAAGAAAAAAATCTTAAATTCGGAAGAAAATGGATTTTAAAATTATCGCTGAACAATGAGTGAACATCAATAAATTATTCCATAAATTGAAATTGTTTGTTTATGAAATTGAATTTGCTGTTATAAATTGATTATAAGAAAAATAATAATTACATCATGCAAAGGTTTTATTAAGATTTACTGAAAAGGTTACGCAATCAAATTATATCCGCTTTATTATTTTTCTGCCATTCTGCAAAATGTCAACAAATGTTTGGAGATGCCATGTGGAACTGTCAATATTTTAAGCATTGTTTGTTTATGTTGTATCATGATGACAGTCTTGACGATAACAGTTAAAAGATTGGCAGATTTACTCTTCCTAGAAATAACTCAGAAGTCCATGGGCTGTTTTTATAATAATATATGATATAGCCTTTTTCATGCAAATTATGTAAGGAAGTTAAATGGTAATGGCCAGATAAAACAAAATAGATCACATGTTTACAATCTACAAAAATAGAAAACGCTTATCAAAATGTGCAGTAAAAGATAAAGAGAGCTATGGATGCAGGTAGGTTAATTTAGATTATTGTAGTTTTCATAGTCTGGTTTACTATATACATGTAAATCATCTTATAGTCTATTTATGAAATATTTATGGAACTAGCATGTCCTTTAGATAAAAAAAACTTTACTATATTTTTAAAATATGTAATCAGATCAGGTACATATTTAAAACATAAATGCCATGTGTTTTGTTAAATTCTTATTTTATGTTATGCATGCCCACCTTTATTTATTTTGAATAATATTGAATATATATAGTGTTTTGAATCATAAATGCAGATTGAAATGTACATACCAGTCTCTGATGATTGGAAGGGGGAAAATGTAATTAAACAGACCCCTTGTTTAATATTACATAACTTAATTGCATTTCATGTAAATTAATTAATACTGTTGCCAAAAAATATATACACAGGTGAACATGAAACTGGAAATCAGAGAAATCTTGAACCAAATAGCAGATGATATAAAATCATGATAAAAAGAGGTGCATATATAAAAATGAATTCCTCATGGATTGAAAAATGCTAGCTAGAACATGTACCAATATGACTCCAGATTCCTAATTCTGTTGGAGGAACCACATGGCATCTGAGGATTATTTTTGTAAATACTGTGCACTGGAGTCACAAGGACTAGACGATCCATTTGCCTATCAGTTAGACTCGGAGAAAAAAAGTTACAGAGAGATTTTTCCTGAACTTCTTCACCAAGACTTCTATTCCAAATCTGAATACATTTGTTCAAAACATCGCCATGGATCCGTGCACCATTCTGGCTTTGTACAGAAAGCAGGTAAAAGTGGAAACGTGAATGTGTCAAATTTTAAATATAATATTGCTAATCCTGTGGCAAGGGAAGAAAGAAAGAAAGTTGAAGAGAGGACAATGCACAAACATGGGGAAGTAATTCCAAAACCTGGTACATCAAAAGCACCATCACCAGTTATGGATATGGGTAATGCAAAGTCACAGGCACCGTTAGTAAGGAGTTCTAGTAACAAGGGTCTAGGGAGACCAGGTTCCTCTCACCGTCAGTGCTGCTGCTGTTCTGAATTCCATCATCATACTTTCGAATCTCCTGAATTTTACATTACCAGGGATGATACTTGCTCAAAGCTAGAAGAAACACTCTCAAAAAACCACCATGAAGTGGTATTAGCAAACGAAACATTCCTGAACATTAGCAATGCATTTTGGTATCCTAGCTTGTGTCTTAATCAGTTTTCTTCAGAATTTTTATATACAAACTTTGAGTCTTTATGGCCAGAGGAGAGTGTGTTGCGAGACATTTTACGGGACAGTATTCAAAACACAGTCTTGCGATCAGCAATTCCTCAACTTACAAAGGTTGCTATAGTGTGTGGACCAGTAGACATGTTAAAATCTCTCATCTCTCTATCTTTAGTTAGTAAGTACATTATATAAACATTTTTTTCTTATTTCATCTTTCTTCTCTAAATGTTTTTCCTAATACTACTACGGAAATATTATATATATATATTTTTTTAATTATTATTAGCTCATTTTCATTTTTTTCATTTGTGACATATTTGACTGTTTATTAAATCATTACTAAATGTCCTTTGTTATTGTAGGACTTGACACCTCTATCGCAGAAGAAGCAGGACTCTTACATTATGCCTGTCTATTCAAGAGGCTAGACATTATAAGTTATTTAACCAGCTTAGGAACCCATCCCAAACTCAAAGACAAATACGGTGAGACTTTCTCCTTTGGTCAAATTACAGTATATGTTTATTTATACTGATAAATTTGCATTAAACTCTTAAATCTGGCTGTATATTTACAATATTATGTGTTACTCCAATCTTTTTATTTGGTGAATTGAAAAAGAGGAATATGGTATCTTGTTACTTAGAGAATGTCATGTGAGGAGAAATGGGCTGATATCACATGATATCATTTCAAGAGGATTCTTTTACAATATCTCTTATTTATAGTGCAAAGTTATTACAGCACATGTGATCATTGAATCTTTACATCATGCAAAGTTTATACACCCCATCTTTTCATTTTCACCTGGCCATTGTAAAACAAAAATAATTCATCAATGCATATAATTTAGTGTATATATATTCATCTTATTAATAAATATAATACACTGTAATCACTATATATATTCATCTTATTAATAAATATAATACACTGTATATATAATTATATATTCATCTTTTCAGGAAATTTTGCGGATGCTCTGTGTTTTAGTTCCAAAGTGTACAAACATCTTCCCAGCAAATATCAGCTAAGTCATATCATGTGCCCCTCCCCTAAACTCCCCAGCGCTCAAGATAGAAATGTCATCTTCACCCTGACCAAGTCACCAGGGTCACTTTACCAGATTCAGAGAATGTTACAGGTAAAATAAAGGGAATCTATTTCAGATGGAAATAATTATGTCTTTGATTCACATATTTAAGTTTTTTTCATGTATTTTTTTTCCTGAAAACAGATTTTCATTTCTGAACATATTACAATGAAGTACAAGTTTTGTTGAGTGTAAAAAATTTTTAAATGTCAAAATAATTTATTCAGTGTAAAATATTCAGTCATTTGTAAATTATTGGTTTTGTATTTTCAGATGTTTGAATTCAATGTGAACACTGAATGTGATGAGACTGGAAACTTCCTGATACATCTAGTCACTGAAACAGGTAAACAAATAATACACCTGGTCACTGAAACAGATAAATAAATAGTACAAACAGTTAAATAATACACCTGGTCTCTGAAACAGTAAACAATAGTACAAACAGGTAAACAAAAAGCAAGTACACATATATCATGTGATGTCACACGTACCGCAATGGAGAACAAGAATATGACAAGGATTTGATGGGTTAAATGGTATGTTTCCCAATATAGGAAATGTACCATTTCACCCATCAAATATTTGTTATATAGTATAACAGATTAAAAATGATAAAAGATGCGGCATGACACAACATGAACTAGGTAGAACTTGTAAGGTGTGAACAGGAAAGGTAGATAAACAAAGGGATTCACCAATCAAGGGCAGATCTCTACAGCGCAGTAGATCAAGGGTGTAATGTAAGATACCCGGTACTAAAGTATAAAAGGCTTTTTTAAAAGATTATACATATTTATTGGCTAATATTTTATATAAAACTTGTTTCCTAAACAATACGTGCATTTTAAGCCTAAAAGATAACTTGACTTTGGTTTCATCTTCCTGGTGCAAAGTATCAAGTAGTTTGGGATTGCATCTTTTTGTGCCAATCATTGTTATTCCTTCAGTATTTAGTTAATTAAAAAAGCAAAACCATTTTCCAAAAGTATACATAAACAAAAACTTCAACAGTAACATTTCATTGATGTATTGAACATTGATAATACCATATATATACATGTATATATATATATATATATATATATATTTTTTTTTTTTACAAAAATAGATCTGACACCAAAAACACAAACAAACAAACTAAAACAAAAACAGATATATGGTATAATATGATGCTCAAGTAACTGTGAATATGATATTTGATGGGCCTGTAAATACTTTCAGAGCCAAGTGTAATATTAAGTACGTGTCACTGTGTTGTTCTAGTACAATTAATTATTGGCATCAGTTAGGGTCATATCCTCCGTAGTAAACATTTATCATTTATATCAGTTCATTATCTTAGGCTTACAGCTTATCATATTATGTTACAACATTTAAATATTGATTCTTAAACATGATGTGGGCAGTGATAATGCATAAAGATATTTACATTTTTATTACAACTTAGTAATGTTAGAACAAACATGATGAAATGTTTAGGTGTACCTGTGCAGTGCATTGGTGAAACGTGACAATACTTCTGAATTCTACCCATTAAAATTACATGTTTGTCTCAATAGTGAAGTAAAACTAGACACAATCTAGATCCATTTCATTTGTGTGGCAAATAGTCCTTAAAATTGACATTGTTTGTTGTGGTCCCTGAAAACTTTTGACTCAATACACCTTATTTCATGAACACATGGTAATAAGCATCATGAAAGGAATTTGTTCATCAGCTTTGAGAAAAATTTAGGATTAAGCATCATGAAAGGAATTCGTTCATCGGCTTTGAGAAATATATAGGATTCTTTCATTAACTAGATCTTGACCTGAAATATTCTAGGACTATGTTAGTTTCATGTGTTCTTGTTATTAAATAAATACAAGTATTACAGGGCTATGTCAGCTACCTCCTACAATTTCCAACATATACAGCATGTCAACTTAGAGCTTTATAACTCTGTATAATGTACATATGTTAACTATTCCAGGACTATGTCAGTTACCTCTTATATGCAGTCTACGACATATACAACATGCTGACATAGAGCTCTGTATAATGTATTTATGTTAACTATTCCAGGACTATGTCAGTTACCTCTTATATACAGTCTACGACATATACAACCTGCTGACATAGAGCTCTGTATAATGTATTTATGTTAACTATTCCAGGACTATGTCAGTTACCTCTTATATGCAGTCTACGACATATACAACATGCTGACATAGAGCTCTGTATAATGTATTTATGTTAACTATTCCAGGACTATGTCAGTTACCTCTTATATACAGTCTACGACATATACAACCTGCTGACATAGAGCTCTGTATAATGTATTTATGTTAACTATTCCAGGACTATGTCAGTTACCTCTTATATGCAGTCTACGACATATACAGCATGCTGATATAGAGCTCTGTATAATGTACATATGTTAACTATTCCAGGACTATGTCAGGCTCAGCTACCTCTTATATACAGTCTACGACATATACACAGTGTTTTCCCTAAGAACCGGCAACCGGCCAAATTGACTGCTTCAATTGACAAAAATGCCGCTTTGAAATAAAAATTTGTTGCAAGGTCCACAGAAATTTTGTTCATAAACCTCATGCCATAGCCTGTTACAACTGATCTCTTACCCTTTACTTTGAAATGAAGGGAAAACACTGATACAGCATGCTGACATAGAGCTCTGTATATTGTATTTATGTTAACTATTCCAGGACTCTGTCAGCTACCTCTTATATACAGTCTTAGACATATACAGCATGCCGACATTGAACTCTGTAACTCTGATGGACTGACTCCACTAATGATAGCAGCGGTAGAGGGAGCCAATATACTCTGTGATGTAAGACTTATTTATATTCAATATCCTTGATCATGACACTTATTTTCATACTTTTTATAAGGTATAATATTTTCCATGAACTACAGCATTTTCTGAATCTTTAATATAGGTTATGTCTCAAAGTTCAAGGTCACAGGACAATGAGATTTGCAGTACTCTTATCATGCTATGATCAATTTTAATGGTCGCCATCGTGGCGCAGTGGTTAGAGCATCTGCTCTAGAGTCGCAAAGTAAGGAGTTGATCCTTATGTCGCAGGTTCGAATCCCATTGGGGGTGTCGAGACTGGTCCTTCAGATGAGACCTTGTAAACCGAGGTCCCGTGTCGCAGTAGGTGCTAGCACAAAAAAAGATCCCTCCCTGCTCAATGGCCCTTACTTCCGAATATAGGACAAAATTTGCAGCTTCCACCGGCAATTGGTGGCATCTCCATATGAGTGAAAAATTCCCAAGAGGGATGTTAAACAATATACAATCAATTGATAAATTTTAATGAGCTGGTAAAATGATTTCAAGCATAAGCACATGTGTATTTTTGCTTGACCTAAAATGTGCATCATTGTGAGGGTCATTTATCAAGGTCACTGGGTCATTATTAGGTCAAAGAAACACAATTGAAGTACTTTGCCCTGATTGCATCCTCTTCTAAATTTTAACTTTACATTTATCCAATAAATAACTGTCAGCATTGAATTCAATTGTTCTAATTATAAAATCTTTGCTTATATGATGATGCAGGTCCTCATATGTGTGTTTGGAGCAGATCCCAACAAAAGTAATGTTCACAATGGCCGTACAGCATTACATTACGCCACCCAGTACAACCACGTCAGTGTTGTAGGGTAAGTACTGTGTTACATTACGCCACCCAGTACAATCACATCAGTGTTGTAAGGTAAGTACTGCGTTACATTACGCCACCCAGTACAATCACATCAGTGTTGTAAGGTAAGTACTGCGTTACATTACGCCACCCAGTACAATCACATCAGTGTTGTAAGGTAAGTGCAGCGTTACATTACGCCGCTCAGTACAGTCACGTAAGTGTTGTAGGGTAAGTACAACGTTACATTACGCCACCCAGTTCATTCACGTCAGTGTTGTAAGGTAAGTACAGTGTAACATTACGCCACTCAGTACAATCACGTCAGTGTTTTAGGGTAAGTACAAGGGCCGTACAGCGTTACATTACGCCACCCAGTACAATCACATTAGTGTTGTAGTGTAAGTACAGCGTTACATTACGTAACCCAGTATAATCACGTCAATGTCGTAGTGTAAGTACAGCGTTACATTACGACACTCAGTACAATCATGTCAGTGTTGTAGGGTAAGTACAGCATTATATTATGCCACACAGTACAATCACGTCAGTGTTGTAGGGTAAGTACAGCGTTATATTATGCCACCCAGTACAATCACGTCAGTGTTGTAGGGTAAGTACAGCTTTACATTACGCCACCCAGTATAATTACTTCAGTGTTGTAGGGTAATTATAATTGCCGTAGAGCGTTACATTACGCCACCCAGTATAATTACATCAGTGTTGTAGGGTAAATATAATGTCAGACAATATTGTTATCCGGATTTTTTTGCATGTACTTATTATTCAGTATGTACAGTTGTTTACTCTTATTGCTTTTGAAAAGCTTCCACTAAATCGAAAAAAAAAATACATCTTGTTCTTGTATATTTAAAAAATTACTGAAGAAAATTTTCAATAGAAAAGTTTACTTTTAGAACTCTGATCAAGAGGGGAGCTGATTTCAACAAGGATGATTATCAGGGGTTACGACCTGATGACCTCAATGTCAGCGTCTATCACCATGACGACTGTCAGGACATCATAACATCACACAGGGCACAGAGAATCAAACACCTCTCAGAAGTTATCCAAAGTGTAAGTTTGTAATATTTTTATAGCTGTGTTTTGGATTATTAAATTAAAATTGCTGACTTCCATAAGAGAAAGTAAAAATAATGATATTGTTCAACAGTTTTCAATCATGCAAAACACACACATGTACAGTTTCAGTTGGTAGTTAAGCTGTACATAATAAAATTGAAAACAATTGGTCCAGAAAATATTAAACACTTTGAACTCGATCATTATATGTGTCCATTCTTACTTTATTTGTGGAGTCACTTTTCTTTGCTTTTGTTACAGGGGATGCTTAAGAAAACAGATTTGTGGGAGTCAGACACCAATGCAATTGATGAGAACAATTTTACCCTTTTGATGATGGCAGCTATTTTTAACAGGTATTTTATATCTGTAACCAGTATTTTAGAACATCTAACTTGCATTTAATCATTGTATGAAATTTGAAAAAATTCAATTTCTGTTGTAGACTTGAGAATGTTAAAACCATTCTGGAAGTTAGTAGAAACTCCATTAATGCTCAGTATTATCAGGTAAATATCATTAATGATAACTTGTTGAGGAGGTGAACTTTTCAAAAATCTTTGTTAACCTATGTTTTATTGAAGCAATTGTACAGTAAAATTATTGATATTGCAAATAAATGCTATTTTTTCTAAACTTGCCGTTCTCAAAAGAAAATCAATTTTATCAAAAATAGCTGTATGTTACATGTCTTGCTCTTCGCGTACATTTTCTTTCTTAGCAGATATAGATGAAGATGATATGGTTGTAGAAACTTTTATGTTTTGAGTGCTTTTAATCTATTTAACAATGTGCTATAACATTAACTATGATTATTGTTTAGCTGAGTGAAGACCCTGACTCTGAATACATCACGGGGATGACAGCTTTAAGTATGGCCGCTATGAAAGGAAATGCTGATGTTGTTCATCTCCTTCTATCGTGAGTTAAACCTATTTACACTCTCACTTAGATTTTGTGTTCAAATCAAGCATTTTGTCAGCTTCCTAATGTCAGCTAGGGTTCTCAATCCATCTGTTGCTTTTGGACCCAGTGACCACAAGCACACCCAGGGCCCCTGATATTATGAAGATGGCATATGGGCTGATAATTACAGTGTATCAGAATGAACTATGTAGTAACTTTTATGATCAGGCTTATTTATGATTATCCAGCATATATATGAAGAACTCTAGGACATTGATTTCTTCATATTAATTGTAATTGTCCATTGTAGAAAGGGGGCTAATCCTGTGATCTCTGACATAAAGCAGTTGTTTCCCCTTCATCATGCAGTGTTGAACAACCAGCAGGAGGCAGTAAAAACAATACTAGAGTTTTTCCCATCATCATACTGGGTAAACTTTATAGATTTATAGCTTTTTTTCACAAAAATTCTTTATATTTTGCTTAAGTTTTAACTTGCAAAAAATCTTGAATAATTTTAATCAGTGCACTCACAACTGTTGAACTAAAGATCCTTGTGTTAAACTAAGTACTTTTCATGGATTAAACTTGAATGTAGGGTTTATGGTAGACCTAATGATTTCTGCTTTATTCGATAGGGTTTGTTTGATGCCATGAAAATGAGCAAGAAGACACACATCCATAGTATTATAAAGCAAGCTTGGCAGAGGTGAACAAATTTAGAAAGTTCATATTACTCTTATACCATTTTTCTTGCATTGTCAGTCTTTATAACCATGAAAAATTTTCAATTCATAAAACTTAAGCCTGTTTGTCTGTAATTTGCACCTAAAAGTATACCTTTTCTTGACTATCTGCAAAATATAAAACTTTTTTGTATTATATGATGAGACTGTAGAAAACAAGAAAAGATTTTTAAGTCCAGGCCTGGGTGCCATAAAACTTAGATGAGCTCACTTTTGATCTCAGTCTCACTTTTCCACTATATGTTCCTTTGGAAAAAGTGAGACTGAGATCAAAAGTGAGCTCGTCTAAGTTTTATGGCCCCCAAGCCAGGTCTGTTTGAGTCCTGTATGTAGAGATATGAGTTTCTGTTTGTAGGAGACAAGAAGAGATTGTGAATCCAGGTCTTTTTGAGTCCTGTATGTCAGGAAAGGCTGAGAAATTGTACTGTTTGTTAGAAGAAGGGGATAATGTAGACCCAAAGGTATACATGTAATCCTAGCCCATGAAACCTGTCATATGTAATAAATTAAATGTAAATTTTTGTAGCAAAAGTGGAGACACCTGGCCTGAGGGCCATAAAAGTTAGACGAGCTCACTTTTGATCTCAGTCTCACTTTTCCGCTATGTATTCCTTTGGTAAAAGTGAGACTGAGACCAAAAGTTAGCTTGTCTAACTTTTATGGCCTCCAGGCCTGTAGTTTTTCCTACCTTAGTTTGGTTTTAGTTTTTATGCGCCCGGAACGATAGATATGAGGCATATATTGTTTTTATCCTGTCTGTTTGTCTGTTTGTCTGTTTGTCTGTTTATCTGTTTGTCTGTTTATCTGTTTGTCTGTTTGTCTGTCTGTCTGTTGTCAACTTTACCCTTCGCCATAACTTTTAAACCATGAGAGATAGAGACTTCATATTTAGTATGCATACTTGACCAATGAAGCTCTTTCAAATGAAACCAAGGTCAATGACCTTGTGGCCTTGACTGTAACGTATATGCTAAAATGAGCTTTTTAGACTTTTCGCCATAACTTTTGAAGCATGAGAGATAGATACTTTATATTTTGTATCCATACTCCACTAATGAAGTTCTTTTAAATAACACCAAGGTCGATGACCTTGTGACCTTGACTGTGACTTATCTGCAAAAAATATTTTTTTGAATTTTGTTACCGCTTGGCGCATAGTGTTTCACAAACACATCTTGTTTCTTCCTTCAATTAATATAAACATTTGTTTCCATTTAGAGTGGTGTGGGAAATTGGCCCTTGTTTTTAGCTGTAGAAAATGGACATTTAGACATTGTTAGGCTGCTGTGTCAGGTAAATAAAATAAAAAAAGAAAGAAATTTTTATGTATTTCATCAATCATTCATGAAAGTTCCAAGTAAGGTCTCTCATTAATATTCGCATATTTTGATGGTCAAAAATATGGTAAACATTTTAAATATGTTTTGAAACACAAACATTTATGAGCATGGCTCATTTACCTCCCTTCAGACTAATTCAAAACAGCCCCAATTTTTGACAGCAAAAATCCAAACAAATCAACAGACACACAGACCATTAAAATGAATATACCTTTCAGTCTTTGTTCTCAGGAGGAAAAAATGAGCATTGATTGTCGGTCAAAAATGTAGAATTAAGAGAAAAATGTAATCTTATAACAGAAAGGAGCAGATATTCGTAAGCGCTACACCCCTACTGGATCCACCCTCCTACACACAGCTGCTTTAATGGGGCGTGTAGAGGTGATGGACTACCTGCTGGAGCTGTGTCGCCCGCTGAAGAAGAGCAGTGAGGAGTATAAGTCTGGTTACTTCCACCGGGGTCTGGACATCAACGCGGTCAATAAGGAAAATAAAACAGCTCTCCAGGTGGCTGCTGAAAAAGGTACAGATATAAAAAAAAAATGGAGAGATTCTCACAGAAAATCAGAGCAGCACTTGACCTTGATATAAACTTAAGATGATTTTTGTTTTAACAGAACTTTAAGATAACCCCTATGAGACTAGGCTATATATATATATAGGCATTGTTTTTTAAATGACCATTGTTTCAGTTGTGAATGAAAGCAAAAATTTAAAAAAAAAAAAAAAAAAAAAGAAGGTAACAGACTTACAAAGCATTTTTAAAATAGATAATATGATTGTACATATTTTTTTTTCAGGATATTTGAAGATTGTTAAGTCCCTCCTCTTACATGGAGCCACTACCTCCCTCTTGGATGCCAATGGCAGCCTTTTCTGTCTTTCAGAATTTGGAGGAGTTTGGCAAGAAATCAGTGATCATAGACAAAGACATTCCAATCATATCTTTAATTTCATCACTCAAGACTCCAAGAAAAACTTTGCAGCACTCGTTAAAATATGGCTGGTGCGTTTTCCCATAAAAATCTCTAATTTTTGAAAAAAATAAAGCACTAATTTTTACAATTTCTTTGTATCTGAAATTTCGAAGTTTTTCAAAGTTGATTTTTAGGGAAATGATTCTTTTATGTGCCAAGCCATAAAATGAATCCTATAATCTACCATAAATTAATTTTTCTCTTCAGCCTGGATTTGACCACAATCTGCGAGACAAGGCGGGGAATACCCCATTAATGGTGGCTTGTCAGGTGGGAGTCCAGGAAATCATTGCCTTCTTACTGCAGTCTGCTGTTTACCCACAATCCTTGTTTGAAGAGGATGATGCCATGTAAGTAAAGCCCTAAGATAAAAATCAATGTAATCATTTCAACTCTCTTACACAGGTACTTATAAAGTAAAAATAATTAAAATTCAAACCCTCTAAGGGTTTAATTTGGTCACTTGTAGACTATGAAATCGTTTTATTCCATGGGGGATTACTAGATAACATGTTGATTTGTAGAAACATTTTTCGAGGGCAAATATTTATTTATTACAGAGTCAAAATAAATTTACATATATTTCATTATTTGTTGACTGAGGTTGTTCTATTGTTGGAAATCCATGAAAACTAAAGCCCCTGTGAAAATTTTATTTTATAGTTAAACTGTGATGCATTGTTAATAAGAAGCTAAAATTACGACAGAACCAGAAATGATTTTAAAGATTTAACAAAATAAACATCAAAAGTCTCAACAAAGTAAATGGTTTGAATAGCTTTTCCAACCTCTGCTCTTTGTTTCAAAAGTGTTTAATATAATATAAAAACATTGAATCTTTGTGCCCTTTGCATATAAATTATCAAATGAGTATACATATGATAATTTGATTGTTTGCTGACAGATCTACTTATGATGACAATGACTCTGGGGTCCAGGAAGCCGTCTCACCGACAGCCAATAAGAAACCTTATGCTTCCTACACAGATGGTATGTCATATTAATAAATAGTAAAATGTTTTTTGTTATCTTTTTCTAAATTGATATGTTTATAGAATGATAAATGATTTGAAATAATCTTAAGTTTATTTACTTGACATTTCATTAGTAAGTGGATACTGTAAAGGTATTACATTTAGCTGTGTTTTCATTTTAGCATCTTTCGCCAAAAAAAAAATCTGCAAATTCAAGTAAAATGCTAATTTAATGCCTTGCATGCATGCATGTACATAAATAAGAACAAGACGCTAAATCAAATCTAAGCTAACTTATTCAAAAAATTAATTTCTGCCAGATATTTTATATGCTGAATAAAATACATTTACAGTATATAAAAGCACCTGCTTTCTACATTCCATAAAAATATTTTCATTGCAGATGATTTATTTTCATTGCAGATGATTTACTGAGAAGTTTTGAATTTTCTCGTGATTATGGCCATGAAACTTTTGCCCACAGGTATGTAATCTAGTGTAAATAATAATATATGTTAATGTTTAAATTAAAAATTGATAAAACTGTATGACATTGTACTATTGCTATATCATTAAGGTAAAGAATTACATGATTGTAAAGTATTTATTAGAAGAAATATGGCACGCCGATTGGTTCAAAATTATTTTCTGCACAACGATCAAGATTTTATACACGAGCTAGATGAAAAATATACACGAGTAAAATAAAAATGCACGTATAGGTAAAAATTGCACATAGTTTGAAAGATTTTAACACAAACATAACGAAAATACACGAATCCGAAATTTTTTACACGATTTAGGGGTATAATATGCACAAACAAAAAATCAAAAATAGCACGAGCAGAGGAAACCAAAAATTACACAAACAATTTTACTGCGCATACAGCTGCGCATATCATTATTATGCACATAGAATATTCATCGTGTTCTTGGTTTTCTGTACTCTTTATCTCTTCAGTCATGTATACTTTGCTGGATGTAATCATGGTAATCGAGAATGGAAATTAAATGGCGTTGACGATGGCATGTGTTTTACTTTGATTTTTTATTTCTTTGCTAAACCTCGATCCGATTTCTAGCTAATGCCAATCGAACAAATGAAGTGTTTCCATGTGATTTATATGTGAGAATACTTCAAAGGTTTTCAAAATATATTGCTTTTTCTTGTATTGAGCGAGATCCTAACTAATATATGGAGGTATTATTTGATGACAAAAATTGTGACAAGAAGGAATCATATAATGCGAGGTAAAAAAAAAAAAAAAAAATGTATGATGCTCTCGACACCGAACGAAAAGTACCAAACGATAAACAGTGCGACTGACTAGGATCTTGATTTTCTAAAAAAAAATAAATTGTTAGAATTATTTTTTTTTAGTTTTTTATTTAAATAAACTCTCTATAGCTTTTGAAAATTTCTAATCTATAGATACATCTTTAACGGAAATTACTTGTATAAAAATAAAATTAACACTTGCATAATCAAACGATTAATAAAGTTGATTATTCATGAAATTGGCAGAATCATTGCTGATTATAATCATTAAGCTGTAGAATTAATTTTGGTACTCTTCATTTGTACCTTTTTTATTTTCTTCACCACTCGGAATAAGAAATTATATATACCTTTATTGATTTTACTGGATATATATTTTTTTTAACTTAAAAACTTGGTATTACCTTAGATGTACACAGCATGTATTTAGATCTAACGTCAAACATAAAAAATATTTTATTCTAATAACACATGTATTCATACTTATAAAATATCAGGATATCAGTTATGGTTGGAGATCTTTAGCATACTTTGTTATGAATTCCTTCCATGAAATCTCATATTTTCAATTATAAGCTACTCAATAAAAACAAGACATTTCTTGTAAGCGTTACCCTCATTCGTAATGGCGATTGCATGATAAATGTTTTCATTTTAATAAAAAGGACCAGATAAAAGGAGAATAAACATATACTCTATGGGCTTTATGTACATGCGCTTTTGTGTTTTGTTAAAACATTGTGATTTACTAAGTACATCTATGCGTACAGTGTTACAAATAGGAAGCAATAAAAAAAATTAGAATGGATACAGCAGTGTAATAGAACGTGTTTTATCACTCTTGAAAAATGCATAATAATTTATGTTCTTTATGGAGCTTGATGTGTGGCAACTAAATCGACTTCATGATTTTTTAAAATTATTTCCAAAACACTAAGTTTCTTGTAAGATTACTTTTTTTACCCAAATACATGTAGATGGTCATTATGAAAATAAATACATGATTATACTTGTACTTGTATTATTATGAAACGAAAATAATCGTCAATCAGGCCTGTAGAACACCCCCCCCCC
>PRKT01000100.1:661536-760130 GCA_003671525.1 Saccostrea glomerata | reverse complement strand
TCGTTTTTTGTTGTTGTTGTTATTTATTTTATTTTTTATTGCAAACAGAACCTACTTCCATTGTAAAATGTCCACTGAAAATCCCCCCTTTTGTTGCTGGATTGGAATTGAAGGTGCTTCGATCGCTACCTCAACGAAATAGGATTTTCGAGATTGGACGCTCTACCTTTTTTCTGCTTGTTAATTAGAATTATTAGGTATTATTTGCCCCCCCCCCCCTCCTCACTTTTAAAAGCGATACTAAATGTGTCTAAGCATAATATATTTTTTAATTGTTTAAGTCCTTTATATGCATTTTACCTATTCAAAATAATCTACACTATAAAAACAGAAATTCACATAAGTAAAACACTGTATAATTTTACTACGAGTTATTTAAAAAAAAAAAATGATGGATTCGTTTAGTATTAAAATTAAAGTTGCGCAATTATTTGTTCGTTTTTTTTACTGTTTCCTTATAAAAATGTATCGGGCAAATTCCACAACCCAGATGGCTGCAACATTGCTTCAAAATCTCTGAATGAATTGCTAGTAACCTTCAATCAAAAGGTATTATTGATGTGTCAAATAACTATAAATCGATTAGCGTACAGGTGTCTTTCATTCCAGCACCAGCAGGGAGCCAGGAATCTCTCGATATGAAAAGGTCACACATCCACATCCTTAATTATTACCAAAGTACACACAGTGGGTGATGGAGGAAAAGAGTTTCATTTATTGTTAACTCTCCTGTATTACCTCACGCTGTTTTTATTTATTTACCTTTACTATGATATTATCATTGTTTTGAACTTTCAAAAGATATTACAATATGATTGTCAACACATTACACATCCTCTTGTTTTATAACGTTTCAAGCATCCAAGCCACACTGAGCTGTTCTCTAATGAATATTAATGACATGTGCGCGATGAGGATGCGCCGTATATTATGTCGATGTTGTATTCTCACTTGTGCAGTTTTCGTTTTTACGTTTGTGTAATTTTCTCATTATATCGTGTAAATATTTTCTTGGTTGTGTAGTTTTTGTATAGTTTGTGTAAATTTCAATAACTTTGTGTATATTTTCCGCACTTTGTGTAAGTTTTGACTTGTTCGTGTAATTTTTGTTTAAGGTCGTGCAGAAAATATTTTTGAACCAATCGGCGTGCCATAAAGAAATCTCTTTGCAGAAATCTCATGTCTGCAATTTGAATAATGTAACAGTTATAACTGAAGCTTGATTAAACTGATTAAACATAAGTTTCATTTTTTTTGTTCCATTGGTTCTTAAGAATAAGATTTTTAATATAAATAAGAAATAGTTTTAAATAATTAAGCACTCTATAAATTACTTTATATATTACAGACCAGACCATGACTTTTCATCAAGTCGCCTAGAAACACTATTAAATGATGTGGAAAAGCCTAAAGGACTCTCTATCATTCATGGTTAGTACTTATATTTTTATTCTTATAAGGAAACAATGAGAATTTGAAATCCTCGTTTAAAAGTACAGTAACTACAGTATATAATATTGCTTCATACCATGACTTTTATATTTAAAAAAAAAATAAGTTCGTTTTTTTTTTTTTAAATTGAGATCTAATTTGATTCAAAGTTAAAGAGACTTGAATTTTATTCCTTGTTATTATTTTTTTATCCCCTGGATTTGCTCTCATTATAGATGGACTTGTAAGTCATGTCTGTGCAGTGAATCCCAGTACTGGTTGTACAGCTCTTCATCTGACTATGGAGAAGGGAGATAACTCTAAGATTGTCTCCCTTTTGTTGGATGCTGACTCCAGTTGTGTGAACATCCAGGATAACAAGGGACTGAGTCCCCTCCATTACGCCTGTAAACTGAAAAGGAAAAAATGTGTGGAAGTCCTTCTGGTAAGTGGAAAACAAACACCATTGTCTTTAATTTGAAGACACGGTTGTTTAATAACCACCAGGTCTGGTGATGTAAAGGGACCCTAGCTGTCCCAATTAAAAAATTATTCCACATGGTATTGGACAATTTTTCAGAGTGTTGATGAGATAGATGTCAATCTATTGTCACTGAATGGAGGACTGGCAGAGGACATGACGACTGATAAATCTATCATTAAGTTAATCCACCATCACAGGAAGGGACAACCTGTCAGGTAAATCCATCATGTCAGGTAAATCCATCATGTCAGGTAAATCCATCATGTCAGGTAAATCTATCATGTCAGGTAAATCCATCATGTCAGGTAAATCCATCATGTCAGGTAAATCCATCATGTCAGGTAAATCTATCATGTCAGGTAATTCCATCATGTCAGGTAAATCTATCATAAAACTATCATGTCAGGTAAATCTATTAGGTAAATCCATCATGTCAGGTAAATCTTTTATGTCAGGTAAATCTAAAATTTCAGGTTAATCTTTCATGTCAGGTAAATCTAAAATTTCAGGTAAATCTTTCATTAAACTGATCAACTACATGTACGTAATATGTTGAAGAGCTGTGAAATTGACTTAAAGATGTTTACAAATATCTGTCTGAATTAGTCTGTATGATTGATGATTGACCAGTTGTAATTGATTTTTACAGACAAAGGGTAGAACCAAGAGGTACAGCCCCCTCATCCATCTCGGACTTATGCCTCCGGTCAACACCCAGCACTCAGGTGGCCTCCACTGTCAACTTTGAGAAAATTCAGGGAAGATTTGAAGCTTTGAAAAGGCAGAAAAAAGACTAAACAGCTGAGCTGATTCTTCCAGTAAAGTTTACTATGAGGGGTTTATGACATGTCTCGTTTTTTAATAACAAATATAGGATGCTACCGAGTAGTAAAATACGAGGGTTGTCCCAGAAAAACGCGAACTTTTTGAATATTTCAAATACTATTCAACCAAAAGTAATAATATTTGCCATGCTGTTGGGAAATCATCTTTTGGATATTCTGACCAAATATTATAGGCCTGTGATGTCAAATGCATATAAAAACAACTTTTAAATGATGTTAAATATCGGTGGTCGGCGCACGACAATTTTTTGACTTTTACAAATAACATTGTGTTAGAAGTTTTCGTTGTTATCAGTCAGTATTGCAATATAATGTCGAAAATTTTAGTTATATAAATACTCTATAATTTGGTGTACTTGTGTTTTAAATTTCATTTACTTGACATCCTTAATGACAGATATATGACGATATATACCAAAGCGCTTTAAATTAGACATTGTCAAAAATGGTGACGTTAAGCGGTAATGTGGAGCACCAAATTATCAATCAACACTATGTTGAGCGGGATATTACTCCTGCATATATAGAAAAAAGATGTAAGCGATGAAAAAACACAAACATAAGCATGGGAAACAGGTTTATATCTAGTAGAAGAGGTTTTAGGTTAACTTGACTGGTTATCTGATAGAAGAGAATAGACCACTTAAAGAAAGACGAACTGAAAAGACAAGAGCGGGACATCTTAGGCCTAAGTGAAGACCGCTGTTAAATAATTCGATCAAGTAAGTTTATGATTGGGAATGTGAAATTGTCTATTGAAAGAATTAACTCCCCAATCTTTTAGTAACACTAGTATTTGAGATGTATAACTTGGTAACTAAAACAAAATTAAATACATTGCCCAATGTGTGCTTAAAAACTGAATATTTATAGACACAGTTTTCAGAACAAATTCTTATACACTACGACATACGTTTTGACGTCGTCAGTGTTGCTCCAACAGCTGATTTGATACATTCGTTTACATGACAGGAAAATTTCATTTTTGGAGATATTTCACTGAAATTTTTAGGCATTATTAAAAAAATGTTGATCATAATGTATGCCAATTTTGAACTTTATAGTCTCAGTGAAACAAGAGATATTAAAAATGTTGGCGTTTTTCTGGGACAACCCTCGTACTAAAGTTAACTTGAAATAATTTTTTCCATTTTTGATACAAATTTCTTAATTTTTTTTTACTCATAGAACATACCTCTGTCTCAATGTATTTTCCATTGATTGTAGACATACAAGCACAAAGCATTTTTTGTGACTGATATTCCTGGGTATATTAGATAAAAATGAAGAAATATATCACGAACAGCCTTAGGTTGAATGTTTCATATCATACAAGTGTTCATTTTTTATATGTAGGATTGAAAGATATTTTATTAAGGGTTGTATGAAGCACATGAGCTAAAAGGGAAAAAAAGTTGTTCTGGTGAAAAGGTTGTTTGTTTTCAGTTGATAACTGAGGAAAGCCTCAACTTAACAAAAAACTCCATTTTGATTTCATTGAAAATTTATAGACCTGTGTTATCAATGCTTGTTACTGTATTTGCAACGGAAAACAAAAACAACAGAATTGGTGCTTTATTTTTGAGGTTGGATGAAGTGTCAATGGATTATATGCCCTCAGTAGTCACATTTACTAACCTATAGTAATTCAACACTGGAGTGGATGCGGTCTTCTGGTATGTAAGCTGTCAGAAACTTTAATTCTGCTGCTGACCATTTAGAATAAATGATTCATAATTTTGCATGAATTGTTCAAATAGAGCTAAAATATCTCTTTTCTTCATAGCCTAAAGTAGTGATTTAATCATAACATTAAAAACCTAAAATTCTATTTACCGTTGAAGGTGGGTGGGTTGTTAAATCAATTCAATTCTTTTTTAAGTTAAGACTGATACAGTTTTGAGGTGCTATAAGTATGTAATTCAAGACGGAGAAATATTCTTGTGTAGTAAATAGTAATATATTGTATTTACTGAATGAAATGAGACACAAAATTTTTAAGGTTGTTTGAAGCTTGATATGTTGATATACAAAGTAAATTTTTTTGCTTACGTATGTAGAGGTCATTGTCTATTTTTAGAATGCTTAACATAGTAAATTTAAGTATTGTTATTTATAATAATTATATTTGTTCATTGAAGGTCAGTATCCCAATTAAAACTTACAATACATGTTTTGTAAATCAATTATTGCCATGCAATATTATTTCATCTATGGAAATGTACCGGGTATATTTATTAGTATCAGTTTTTATTTTTTTAACTGTTTTAGATTCTGAATTTATTATTGTGTAGTTTGCAAGAAGCATCACTTCTAGAAAGCATAGGTGCTAAGATTTTTTTAATCTATATGTATAGATACCTAATACATGTATACATATATGTTTACTAGATATTACATAAATTCATATCTACAAAATTTTTAAAATACTCCATTTATTGATATATTGCAGAAATACATCTCAAAGCTCAAACAGAGCTTTACTCACAAATTCTTGTTTTCAACATTTGACTGCATCTATGTCAGTTCATGATATTAAGTATTTTTGCAAACTAAAGAATCTATAATGTTACGGTATGCTAGTCTTAACACTGTGTATATGACAAAATTTGTAAATCTACTGAATATTTTCCCCTATATTTAGAAACCTTATAACTTTTAATGAAATAGGGTTGTCCCTGAGAAATGAAAAAGCAGGGGACATAAAAAAAAATATATAAGGGGGTCTGGCGTTCCTACTTTAACAGGTGTTGAGGGGGGTATACCAGAATAACCAGGTGATAATGTCATTATAGGTGGGGGGAATTCCCCTGCCCATTGGTTGCAGGGACAACCCTGATGAAATCTACTTCCTGAAAACAATCAATTAATTATGAAATAGTTTATTAATATACTTTTTGTTAAAGTTTCTGAAATCGTGATTAATGTACCGGTAAATGACTAATTATGCCTATTGATAATTTATTTTAACAGTCATATAAATTTTATGTTTTGTTGTAGTTTTTGTTATGTTAAGTTTAACTAATTTATTATACAGCTGATATTCATATATACATGTTCATTATTTTATATAGATTATTGAATTTGTGTATGTGTACAGTGGAAAACAGGCAAACATTGATGTTAAAGATTGTTTCTAAGTCAATAAATTTCTTTGAATGTTATTTATTTGTCATCAATATTTTATGTCGGACTAAAATTTGAACTTTTTATGTTAAATGCTTTTTAATTAACATTCAAGCATCCTCAGGTTGTGTAGATTTTCACCAAAACAGGCCCAGAAGGGTTAGAGTTTGAAAAAGTTTTTATTAAAATATCATATAATTCTTCTCAACAACAGCAGTTTAACTTAATGAACTTAATATAGGTTGATTCTTATTTTTCTTCAAATTTTTGTCTCTTGGGCAAGGGCAGGGAACCTTAAGAATTTTACATGGATTGATGCTTTTTCTAAAAAAAAATTGAGATCAGTACCAATTATTTAATTAGCAAACTTTCTATTGTTGTGATAATTTATGTTCACATTTAGGACACTACAGTTGGATGAGACTAAAATTTTACAGATTACATATAGGAAAGTAAATCTTTTATAGAAATTCCAAAAACAGCATGCTACACTAGTCATGCTTTAAGGAAGCTCAGGGCATTGCTCACTGAAGAGTTCTAATTCCATGGCACAGTTAGAGTGATCTGCCCTTTGTTGTAAAGTCGATTAATCTACTATATAGAGTTCGTTAATCTCATAGTGAATGTGTGAGCCAGTGGTAGAGGAATACTGCCGTATATGACAGAGTTTGAAATAGACAAATTTACTCTGTTCAAAAGAAACCCAATTATGAAATGTATATCATGTGAATGAATTGTTATTCTGTTTTCAAGGGTAAAACTTGATACCAACAGAACACAGGCGTGCTATTAACATAAGCAAGTTTTTGTGTGGTATTCAACAGATGGAAATATCCACAATATTAAAATACAGATGGATAGATGATGTCACTTAAGTTAATAAAATAAGATTTATAATATGTCGCTCTCTACATTTAAACTTGTTGTTATACTGGAAATAAGCAAGTCTAGTATGGAGTCTAAGAAGGAAAATAAATAAAGCTCGTAGTTAGGTTTTCCCTTGATGACTAAATGTATCAAAAAAATTAATCGGGTATCTTTTAACTGTATTTAATGGGTATATCTCTTTTAGAAAAGCAGTCCAACAAAAGGAAATGTGACAAGGAATGACAACATGGACAAGGTCATTGATCCCTTTTCCTCTTTTCAAAATAAAAAAAAAACCAAGCACCTGTATACATAAAATTTGACTGTGTAAATACAAAATAAATAGGATGTTTAGAATACCCGATTAGTTGGTTGAAAGTTACAATACCTCGCCTCTTTTCTTTAGGTATTATTTTGTTCAGTTTGAGGGAGCAATGATCTATAAGATTCAACAGAGCAATGATCGCAGTATTATATGATATGGAAAAAATGAGTAACGTGACGTGCTAATGATTAATCCGAAAATTTTAATATTTGATCAGGTTGAATGATCTAACATTTAACACACCAACAGGGTGTCATTTAAAAGACTTATTAATTAACGCTTTCGACATGTATTTGATTTATCATGAACTAAAAAGAGAATCCTATATTTTGTCAGATATACACGTACCATTACATTGCAATATATGTACCGGGTAACTCATTTTTTAATTTGAAATAAATCAAGAAATTATTCATAATAAATTTCATCTTAAGTTTAAACTTCGAAGTTTAAACTGTGGATATTGTGATATCATTTGGATAAACCATTCATGATTAATATGACTAGCTCTAGAGTATTAGGATTTCCCCCACGTAAAAATGACTCAAGAGTAGGATTAACCTCACGGAATTTAACGCTGGAGTAGGATTTCTCACGCGGAAAAATGACTGTAGAGCAGAATTCCCTCCCCCGAAAATTAACCCTTGAGTAGGAATTCCCCGACGGAAAAATGACTCTAGAATAGGATTACCTGGAAAAATTATTCTAGAATGGGGTTCTCCCCTTCTCTGGAAAAATGACTCTTTCTTTTCGAAATGCAAAAGTTGAAACCTGATCCCCCATCCCCCACCCCCTCCAAAAGAAAAATTTAGTACTTTATTGTGGTCTAATTCATCACAAAGGTTCAAATTATACATACAGATTTGTCCTTACAGCAAAAATAAAATGCGCCAAAATATAGCTCATATAAGGAAACCTCGCAAAGAGCATCTATATACATGTATCTAGTCCGAAATAGCTGACGCTTTCCTGGCACATAAAATATAAAATACATTGAAAACGCCAGCTATTTCGGACTACTATAAGTCCAGAGAGCATTCAACGTCGATTCCAAGGCATTACGTCCTTTCCGTTTGGCAAAAGGAAGAACTTACGCACACACCCTCTCTCTCCCTCACTAACACACAAACACCTTACTTAATACCTCCAACTCTGCTGCGAGGGAATAACAATTGATTAAGATACCATTGGACGAGATAGGGAATAGTATTTCTAAGCTTTTTGATATACTTGTTTTCCTTAAGTACTCTCCGTCCCTACTTCGTATATTATAACAACATGAATACATAGTCTCTTTTGGTTTCTCATAGAGCGTGTTCGATTAGATAGCCCTGATAAGAATCGTTGACCTACTATACAGCTGTGGACCAGCGACAGGTGTACATGACTCGGAATATTTATAAGGTCTAATGCAGATTTAATGATTTTAAATTAAGGCTATATTTCGTGTCTGATTTATAACTTTTGCACATAACATCTGTGCAATACAAAACAAACTGACCTTATTCTGAAAAAGGAAAAGATTCTATACTAGGAAACGTTGAAATCTGAACTTTGCTTTCAAGCGTAAACGTGTGCTGTGAGCCTAAGACAATCTGTAACATGACTCATACAATGTCCATGCTTTCTGATATACTAAGGAGTCCATTAATAATATACAATTATAGACTTTAGTGTAGGTCAGTATGTGGTTATAAGGACTCATGGCAATTGATATTGACCGAAGACACAGAAAGTGATAGCGACCGAGCCTGCGAGGTCGCTGCCATTTTCTGTGTCTTAGATCAATATCAATATTGCCATGATTGAGTCCTTATAACCAGATATTGACCGTTTACTGAAGTCCATAACAGTTATAATATTATATAAGAGGATTATTTTCGTAGTTTTCATTGGCTGAAAGGACGTCACGTGACATTCCTCCTTTTGTGATATCGACGCGAAAGCGCGTCGGCGGAAAATGATAACGCACGACACTGCGTTCGGTTGCACTGAAGTTACGTAAAACGTGACGTCATAGTATGAGAAGCGTGTTTTCACCATTGTGACGTAATGACAGCCAAGTCTGTTTAGATAGGACTGTGTCAGTGCATTCACTTTGAGTGATTATATAATATAACTATTATATCGCAGGCTCGGTCGCTATCACTTTCTGTGTCTTCGGTCAATATCAATTGCCATGAGTCCTTATAACCACATATCGACCTACACTGAAGTCCATAATTGTATATTATAAAATTACTCAAAGTGAATGCACTGACACAGTCTTAACTGAACAGACTCGGTTGTCATTACGTCACAATGGTTAAAACACGCTTCTTATATTATGACGTCACGTTCTACATAACCTTTGGTGCAACCGAACGGTGTGTCGTGCGATATCATTTTCCGCAGACGCGCTTTCGCGTCGACATCACAAAAGGAGGAATATCACGTGATGTTCTTTGAGCCAATGGAAATTACGAAAATAATCTTCTTATCTAATATACTCTTTTGTATTCACCTCAAAATGTTAAATTGGTAGCATGATCGTAAAATGACTTAGACCCTCTTAGAAAATTTTGAAATTCATGTCCCCAGATTCTAAGACTCTTTAATTGGTTTTCTTGAGTTGTTTTTCACAATTTCGAAAGAGGCAAGCTTGCTCGCAATAATCATGATTAATGTATTTTGTTAAGTACCAAAAATATGCAGAAAAAAGTTTCAAAGAATAAATTCATTTTTACTTTGTCATGAATAGAATCCCGCTGACATAAAACCATGAATGTAATAATTTTGGAAGTGAAACCCTTGCTTATTACAGCTATGCACTTAATTTGTTTGCTTAATGCTAATGAGCAGAGAAGGAGATAAGAAAAAATGCATTTTAACGGCTTTATTCTCAGTAGAACCCTGCCTAGATATAAGAATTATTGCACCGGGGTCCATGAATTTCACAATTTCGAAAGTTTCTCTTATAGTCTAAATAACGCTGCACCCAGTTTCTCTATAATAAATACTTTTTAAGAAATCTTCTCTACACCTGGGCAAACTAATTGCATGGTTATTTTGAGCAAGGGCGTTTCTCTCAAAATAGAACCTTCTTCCTGTAAAAAAAATCAAACTGAAAGTTGTCGATCGTTCATCTTTAGCATATAAGTGTGACCATGAAGTGTGGCCAATAGTCGTAAGATGAAGACTTATCATGCAAAGACTTCTTATGGATTGTACCCCCCCCCCCCCAAAAAAAAAAACACACACACACACACACCCTCATATGGACGTTTCCTCCTGCCTATAGTATGCAATTAAGTGTATGAAATTGAAAAATAAGATTTTATTTAGAAGAATTTGTCAACAATATGAATTTCAGTACACGAATGAATATTTCTCAGACAGTTGACATGCGGAACAATTGTGTTACCGTAGGAATATTTCATTTTGACCATAATGTAACAAGTTATTTCCATTTGTTTCGTTGGTCATCGTCTGTGATTTCGAGCAATATATTCAAATATTGACAAAAGTCAACAACAAGAATGCATTTAAAAAGGTGGAACCACTTTTCTCTTGACATATTTAGATTTATTATTTGGCATACTTATGTACGATACATGTATAATCCATCAACGATCCAAAAGCTCCGAAAGTAGGAACTCCAGGTGACCTATATATTGTAGTGTCGGAACATTCTTTTACCCCTTGCCGTACACAATTACTTTTCTGAAATCAATCTTATTGAAAGCACTTCATTCATGTTAATGTATTTTGTACACTTCTCACTGTATCGTGGACTCTGCCCTCGATTCTTGGTGGCTTGGTGGCTCGGTCCGAGAATCTCGCCGCGAGTCCTTTCGTCCGTCTGCTCTAGTGTCTCCGCGCGTGCTAAAACTCATCTTAGAGGAGCGTGCGGCTTGGCGCGAGGACAGAGACGCCGCCTCGCTCTCCTCCAGAATCACGCTAGGAGCGACTGTATTTACCGATCTTCTGACGTTAGCGAGTAACGTCTGCTGTCCGTACAAAAGTCTGTGAAAGGCCTCATTGTATTCCGATATCAGTTCGTCACACTCTCCCTGCTGCTTCATCTTCTTACACAAACTCTCATTCACTCGCGCCAGTTGAGCTGTAAGATGGAGAACATCGCTCTCCAGTTTTTGTTGTTCATCAGAGAGGGTCAGAATACTCCTGTGAACTTCATCCCTCTTCGTTTTCATGTCGTCGATGCACTTGAGCAGTTCCATGTTGTACTTCTGTATGAAAGCATCCTCTTTGATCGGTTTAACATTCTTGTCTCTCTTCTTTCTTTGCTGTGATGCCATTTTTTCTTACTTTAGATATATAATTTTTCCTGAACCATTAATTTTTACGGATCCATTAAAATGAGACTTTAAACATTCTTATCTAGGTATGGTCGCCTTAGCATCTGTCCAGAAAATAGCTATTGTGGCAATTGTTGTATTGTGCTTTTGAACATCGCTTATCTATACCATGTTTAAGGTTCAGTTCTTATCACCGTATATAACCATTTAAGTTGACAAACTAAACACCCTCATAGACGAAGCGATACAATCTCCATTCAGCTCCTTAAAGCCCCCCTTTTCAAGTTGCTTGGGACGGTTAAAAGCTACAGGTCTCAAGCACCAAACAAACAAATCCATTGTGATTGCTTTATTAACGAACGTTTGATTTTGTCAGCACAAGATTTTAATTGTATCCTCATCGGGACTTAAAATTCAAATATTTGTATAACTCCATACTAATACAGAATATGAGTATTTATTTTATACCCAGGTGTCACTGTAATTGAAAAATGCCAGTTTACTTTCATAGTATGCATACGTGTGTGGGTTATGCAAGGAAAACGGTAAACTTTTGGATTATAAACAACTTAACCACCCTTTTCCTCTTCCACTCATTCTCTCTCTTTTTTAAATCTAAATGTATTTAAATACATAACTTCACTTTCTGAAGTACTTTTGAATTAATGTATTTTTTAAAGTGGAAAAAGACTGCGAATGAAACAACATGGTTTTCAAGAGAAATTAAATCTCTTCCTTGTTACGTTAATAAGTAAATTTGATTCCTTTGTTGGATGTAAGTAAATCTAATATATAAACAAAATAACTAATTTAAGGCTTTTTCTAAAATATTTATTTTTGAACACAATTTAAGAAGTATTTTAAATATTTATTTATAGTAATTGCTGTTGCGAAAAAAATTTGACAAAGTGTGTCATTACTAAAAATAGAACTGTCCTATTTAAGGTATGACTCTAATTCTTGGCCAAATTATCGAGTATAATATGGTTTGGGTCAGTTTACGCTTTATAATCCGCGAAGCGGATTATAAAAAAGCGTAAACTGACCCAAACCATATTATACTCGATAATTTGGCCAAGAATTAGAGTCATTCCTTATAATTTAATTTTAAAATAATTATTCAACTGGGGATGTAAAATTGTGTTGTTTTTAAGAGTTCAAATTTACCGCGCAATAATACAACCCTAGTAACGGAAGTGATGGGAAGCGAGGGGAGGTAAAAACTGATACATAGATCTAGCAGCCATGATGCTTGTTTACATGAGGTAAGATCGAGTAACTGTTTTTCCATGAATCCCAAGGACTGGAAATGAGGGGATTGATGGATACAGATGATTATGCTGGTTGTCAAGGGGGTGTGTCCCCATACCAAACCAGATTATACAAAATGTTATGCGTTCCTTTTTGGAAATCAACCAATGAGAGGCAAGAATACAAGCAAAATTAAATTATATACGTATGTTCAAATATTAAAATATTGCATGGACAAAATACAATGAAGCTTCAATATCCCGGACGTTTATCCGTTAATTTGGACTCTTCATCTATAGGAAAAAAGAAACCAATTATTAATTTCCAACATCTGACCACTATACTAATCCGGTCAATTATAGTCACTGTTGTCCGGAATAACGAGGTTCGACTGTATTCACCATTGGGCCGCCAACGAAGAATCCGGTTCCGTCTCTGAAGGAAGAGTGCAATTTACTGAGTAGCCATGGGTTTACTGAGATGGGTTTTTTGAGATGATCTAGCTATAAGTTGGTGTGGAAACATTTTGAGATGATCTTGTTTGGTTTTGATACCTTCTGAGTTCAACGAGGTTCGTTTGGATACCTTTTGAGATGATCTTGATAGGTCTGGATACATTTTGAGATGATCTAGGGTCGTTGTGGATATACTTTTTAAATTAAATGATCTGGTTGTTTTGGATACCCTTTGAAATGATCCAAGTAAGCCTAAATACATTTTGAAAAGGATCAAGGTTGGTATGCATATGGATACCTTCAAGGTTTGTTTGAAAACTTTTTGAGATGATCTTGGTAGATTTTGATACATTTTGTGATGATCTGAGTAGGTATGGATACATTTCGAGATGATCTGGGTTGGTATGGATACATTTCGAGCTTATCTGGGTTGGTATGGATACATTTCGAGCTTATCTGGGTTGGTATGGATACATTTCGAGCTTATCTGGGTTGGTATGGATACATTTCGAGATGATGATTTACGTTGATTTGAATGTCTCGTGAGGCTAACTAGCTTGGTTTGGATATCTTTTGAAGTTTTGAGTAAAGGTAAGAAATGACACGTACACTAAGACTAACCTTTAAAAGGTGACAATGCAACATATGATGTAGTCTGTAGAATCTGCTTTTATAACTTATTTTCCAGAATAAATGGATTCTTAAAAATATAATTCAAATACTAGAATTACAAACACCGGAAGACATTGATCGTTTATTTATTTATTTATTTTTTTGTTTCTTGCATATTCTTAACTTCTTATCACTGCTTCCGTCTAACTAGGGTCCGGTAACATCATCCTTTATACAGTTGTACAAAAGGATCGAGTAAAATAATGATGTATTAGTGGTGCTTATCAGGTCTATAGCATTGTCAAAAGTATTCAGCTTAAAAATACTTAAATCAGTCTTCTGTTGATCATTTTAATTCTCAATTCTTAAAAAACGTGTGATTTCTGTGTTATTTTCTAGAAGCGAAATACACAGGGGAATAACTTGTGATGCATTTTTTAGGAGTAAGCAGTTTATACGAAGATTTAATTTATATGAAACCTAGAGTGTTTACTTTCAAAAACAGTTGTTATAACTCGTACCCAGGTAATATTATATTCAAGCTACGTTCCCGAAAGAAAAATGTCACGTTTTCAAACAATTGACAAGGTCACATGAAACGAAGTCAAGTAAGCTGAACCTATATAGTTATATTCATAGTTAGATTCTTTAGCTGGCAAATTCCTAAAATATGTCAAGAGAGCGTTTAAAAGAGAGAATTGTATGGATGAGTGGCGTATAGCAGGAACAAATAGTTTGTAGACATCTCTGTTCCATATTGTTGTACTCTTTTCAACAACCTTTTAATTTAGTCTTTTCAAGATTTGAGCCCTATTTTTATTGAGTACAAAACATTTACCTCCCTCCCCCACTCCTCATGAAGAATCCTCGGATTTTTTTTAGCTACTACTCAAGTATATCACAAGGAATTGCTGAATCAATTAAGATTTTTACATTTGATACCCGATTTGTGTTGGGTAGAAAAATTTGACGTACTTTTATTAAAAAAAAAAATTGGGCATTTCATCTAACAAGTATCTTTATAGCCATTACTCATTAAAAATCATGTTATAAGAGTATACAAGTATTACATGGGCATATACAGTCTAAAGGGCACTATGGAGACAATTATAACTGTTGGATAAGGAGACCGAAACATGACTATCCAATTCGTAATGTTGATTGGGTCACTCCTCTTATTCCCAATTATTTTGAAAATCGGCCAATAAAAAGTAAAATCCCATGTGTTGGTCCATGTGTGAAAAGGTAGAAAACTCGTTCAGTCAAAGAATTGTGCATTTAATGTAACCATTTTTTTCTAGGTCTGAGTTTACCTAGGTGACCTTTTGCTATTCGTTTTTGTCCGTCGTCGTGCGTTGTGTGTTGTGTATTAACATTTGAACATTTTTAGCTTCTTCTCTGCAACCGCTCTACCGATTTCAACCAGTTGTGGCATAAAGCATCTATGGGTGAAGGGGTACAAAAATTGTGAATTTTGTGGTCCTGCCCCCCTGAGGGGTGGGGCCAAAATCACTAAATTTAATGTAGTCTAAATAGAAATCTTTTTCTATACTCCTGGACACCAAGTCGTCAAACCGTTGGCATGATGATGATTGTAATAAGCAATGAGTCCTCTACTAAAATTGTGAAATTCATGACCCCAGGGTAAGGGTTTTTAGTGCTAGGGTGGGCCTATATAGATTATGCAGTGAACATGCATTATTTCTTTGAAAATCTTCTTCTCTGCTCCTACGCATTAAATAAACTAACTACATACAACAAAAGAAAGCATTTTATTAATATTTAATTCATTTTTTATATCCATCTAAAAATACATGTAGTATATGAAATAGATGGTTTCATTGCAATTCAATTTTGCAAAGTGGTCGACTATCAGTATCGCACCTTTCAAAAACTTTGCTACGTCACTGATATTTTCCCTACGTGACGTCATACATTTTACGGTTAAGTAATTCTAATCTCGGATTTGGTGCTTAGTAACCAACATTCTCATCTGACCAATTTTCGTAATTTTCGGTCATGCGGTCAAAAAATTTCTAATATTATGCTACCCTGCGTTTCTTTTTCCTTTCAGTATACTTTGATAAGTATAAAAATAGTACAACATTGTTTTTTAATGAAAATGAAACGTCAATAATGATATATGAAAAGTTATTTCTCTTTCCTTTTTCTATTGTTTATAAATCTGTAATTAAATATTGGGAAAAAAATAATACCGATCCAGGAAGCTCCTGGCACCCCAGGTGAGGTATTACCAGAGGGCTTCTGTGGTAGTTTTACCTCAATACTTTGTTGTACGTTATTGAATAAATATTGAAAAAAATAAAGAAATAAACCATAACACGATACTATATAAAAAATCTTAAAATGTCATTGCTATTCAACAGATAAAAACATGATTGCACTGTTTACAAATATTAAAAAAATGTAGTGCAATTTTGTGTTGGTTGAGTGGATTGTTACGCAGTTTCTTTATGACGTAATATCTTTATGACATAGCTTTACGTCATAATACTGTGTACATTTTCCTAAACAACGAGACGGAGAGAAGACGCAAAAAGAAGTGTGGATAGTTATGGCGAGATTCAGAGTATCATATAAATTGAATCCTAGCTTTTTTGACATCAGTTCAGAAGACAAAACAAAAATGAGGGAGTTTGTGCCTAAAAGAAAGGTCCTGAAAACTGTTGGAAAAATCCAAAGCATTATCAGACACAATGCAGACGTAAACGACTTTTTGCCGCCCTGGGCGACTGAAGAAATATTTTTCGGATTTGCACAAAAGTAAAAAGGAAATGAGAGAATCTGGTGCATTGAATACTGAATCGGAAGAAATCAAGGAATACATACAAAGCATCATTGTAAGAGCTACAGAAATACTGAAAAACGAGAACATCTCTTTGAAGATGCTAGAACAAAAGCCAGACATTGACAAGCGGGTCGAAGGGGAAAGTGATGTAACTGTTGTTCCTAAGGAAGAGCTGAAGGAATATATCCAAAGCATCATTGAAGGCGCAAGACAGATAGTAAAAAGCGAGAGTGCACAATTGAAAGTTTTAGACTTCAGAAAAGAGTACAAGTCAGACATTGTCAAGCAGATTGAAAGGAAGAGTGAAGAAACAACTGTTTGTAAGGAAGAACTAGAGGAATATATCCAGAGCATCATTGAAGGTGCAAGACAGACGCTTAAGAGAGGGTAACTGCATCAGAGGTTTTGGAAATCAAGAAAGAGCTCAAGCCAGACATTGTAAAGCAGATCGAAAGGAAAAGCGATGAACCAACTGTTCATAAGGAAGATCTGGTGGAATATATCCAAAGCATCATTGAAAGGGCAAGACAGATACTAAAGACCGAGATTGCCGCAACAGAAGTTTCAAAATTCAAAAAAGAGATCAAGGCAGACATTGTCAAGTGGGTCGAAAGGAAAAGTGATGAAACTGTTTGCAAAGAACAAAAGGAAGAGATAAAAAGCAGGACAGAGTTCAAAATGGAAGATATTACAGCCTATCAAGAAAACCTCGAAAGAAAGCAGGAACTGATGAAGGAAGTTCATGAAAATTTGACGAGAGTGCAATCTGTAGAGAAACTGAGTGTCTCTCCGCAGAGACTTGTCTTAATACCAGTACATCCAGGCCTTTGATTTCTGTACAACATTCTGTTGTGAAATCAAGAGTGGTAGAAGAAATGATTGTTCCTAAAAGAAGAACATCTTTGAGAAAGCGCATCCTAAAGTTCCTTGGATTTAAGTAATGACAATTCCTTGCTGATTATACACAGAATGAAGACAATCAATATTTAACGTGTTTTATTAAGTTTAACGTCATCGCTGGTAGATTCACAAATCCAATGTGAAACCTTCATGTGAAGAACGCTGAGCACCTTTAACTGATTAATTTTCAATATATGTAACACTTGCTATTTAATTTGAACTATTTTACATCAATAAACTATTTTAAATCTTAAGAATTTTTTTTTCTTTTAAAAAGGACCAAAAGGTAAGAGGAGGGTCCAAGAAAACGGAAACGTAAGAAACAAAAGATGAGACGAAGGCATTTTAAATGCACGGTTTATTCAACAAAGAATTTGAAATGAGGACGAAGAGTACGAAATAGATTGACAAAATGCACCCAGCTTGTTAAAAAAGCTTGATATGCTAGCGCCATGACGAATTTCGTTTTTGATATGCACATGGTAATTTAAACGATAAATGTTAACTGATGCTGTTTTGTAACACACTATCAAATGTTTAATGAAAATTTCAATAATTCTATCGCGTTTTATTTCCTAAAAACCTGAGAGCGTTGTCAATCTGCTGTTGCGATGTGGCGGCAAACTAATATTTTTACTTGTGTACGTGCGTCTAGGATGGTATACTCAAATTCTTAAACGTACTCACGTGAGTTGTAAGAATGATTTCAAAACGTAGATCCAGAAGGGAGATAAGCACACTGGATTGCGAACGTTTCAGTTTCATCAGTGCACACACAGATAGCATTTTCTGCGCTCATCGTCCTCGTCGCTGTTTAGTTTGAGCTTCATTTATATATAAAATTCAAAATGACCAAACAATTTATTACAGAAATTGGGGTACGGTTGAAGGGGTGTGGCTGGTGGGGTGAATATTTTTTCGCTATACTATCAGTATATAAGTCATGTACATGTGCATTTAAAATCCTTTTTCAATACCTAAAATTTATCTTTACATTTATTATATATTAAATACAGTTTGTTTATTATACATGTAGTTTTATTACACGTAACATGCAGTGTGGGCCTGGTTAATCAGATAAAATGAAGAAATCGAAGAATCCCCGACAGTATTGCTATTTCTTATGTTTCCACGACTTCTTTTCAGACCTCAGTAAAACGTCGGCCAATCCTTTAATTTGATATCAACAAAAATTAATGTAGAAGAAACATGAGTCTGACACCTGTATTTTCTTCTTAAATTGAGCCTTAAAGGTAAAAAAAAGATAATTGTCATATGTTTGCTTATATTCAAATGTTGTTTAAGGACGGTGAAATATGTGCATGTCGGTTTAAATAATCTGTTCATCCTACATGCAGCAAATAACCTTCTACTGTTCCATTAAATATGCTATTCATATAAACCTTGCAAAACAATTCAAAATTGAATAAAAATGTGATTAATAAATGAATTTAAAACTCATGTAAAGGATTTAAGTCCCTGTGTAGTTTGAATTTTAGATTTTATATTTTTGAAATTAAAGGTTCAAAATCGCTCATTTATGTGAAATGAATGAAGTTTAATCTAGAGAGAGAGAGAGAGAGAGAGAGAGAGAAATAGATTTATTGTTTGAAGATTTCAGTTTGGAAATAAAATTCAGCTGAAGAATTTTATTCGTTTCATAAGTAAGTTTCGTAAAATAAATGAGTTGGTTTAAATTGATACAAATATACATGTCCAAAAATTAAAGATTTAAATCAAAATACATGTACCGCGTTCAAATTTCGCTTGTTAAGATTTTAAATGTACAGACAGTGTAAAGATTTCATTAGAGTTAAATTATGTTAAAATTTTATTTGATGTAAATAAACAAATATACATATTCATTAGATATTATAAATAAATGTTTCATAAAATATTATTTGATATAAACATGTATATGTATATATATATTTTGGCATAGTGTTTTAGTTGGGGTAGTAAACTTACGTCCATGCTTTCTGTGAATCAATATTGTTGCTTGAAAAACATACAGTTAAAGACTGCATGGGTTTCATATCTAAGAAAGATCTCTAACATCCGTATTTTTAAAAAGAAAGATACGTGAGAAATATCTTTATTTCGTCCTCTGAAAAAAATTAATTTCATTTATATTTTTTCTGTATTTATCTGCAACATCTACGCAATGCCTCTTCACAGCAGCAAATTAAGATATATTTAGACACTAGGTGAAATTGATAATCCTTCACATATGCAAGATAAAAAGCACAAGTTTTCTGAGTCCGATTACCAAAGATTTCGGGAAAATTCGTACTTCTCGAACCCAAGGCAAGGGTCAGCCAATCAAAATGAGGCTTACATGTTTACATTACTTACTAGGGCTATTAAGTTCGTCTATATGTTCATTACTTCAGATGCTTCATGTAAATCTAATATGGTTGCTAATTTCAAACCTATAGAAACGGAAAGTAGTCTGCATGGACTGTGGATTCCCCCAATTACAGGTAAAAAATATTAATATTTAAAATTACTTCTTAATTAATTTGCTTCTCGTAACCCTGTTAAGTTATTAATGTCCTCTGTCGGTTAAAAAGTTATGCTCATTAATTAGATATATAACAGTTATTGCCATTTTTTGGTCCATGGATTTATATAAGAATTCACTTTTACAGTCAATGTTGGGTTTGTGTGGCAAAAATCAGTATGCAGAACAATGATTGTATAATTACAGACTTAGTGCAATTTTAATTTGTATTTAATTTTGATTTCTTAGTATTTATTTTTATGTTGGATTCTTATTGCATTTAACACTTCATTAAAGAATAAATCAAAATTTGTGAATGCCTTAAATATTTGAATCAGTAAGACTAAACTAAACTAAGCCAAAAGTATGCGGCAGACGGGCCGCATGTATATAATGTGGCGAGTTGTTTATATGAACTGGACAGCGATCAATGCCATGTTCAGGGGGCATGCAAGGTTTGTGAACTCCGTCCCGTGGCCGCTTCATACAATTTGAATAACTAAACGATTAAAGCAATCTTCTATTGTTACATTGAGGAAATGGACGTCCAAGAGAATTGGTCGCTTGAGGAAGAAAGATTGACATTTTAAAATAAAAATTTAATTATCAGACCAGCTTATTGATAAACAGGCAATGATTTATTAACTAATTCTCAGGACGTCGCTTTCCACTTATTGTATATAAATGGACTATAGAGTTGGATTTTCTCCATAAACGTATTGGTTAAGGGGTATTTAATTAAAGGGAAAATATGCCGATACTACCATGTGTGTGACGGCCATTTATATCAGGTTACGTAATTTGTCTTGTTTTTGCATGCCTCAGTCCGTTTTTATCGCTTTTTTAAGTGTAGTCCGCCATGTTACTTCATCCAGACGGATCAATCAGCTAATCCGGTCTAACGAAGTTTTCGTAATTAGCACACCGACCCGGAAACCGCAACCATGCAGCTGTGGATTTAAAAAGATCAATCTCCCCCCCCCCCCCCTTATAAAACTTAACTAAAACCTACATTATCTTCATTATTTAATACCGATATGCTATGTAGCATGCTGATGTTGATGTGTTATATTTGCATAAAATGTAAATTTGTGATGCACTCTCTAACCTTTCACAACTCCTTTTAAATGATTTACAGTGGGTAACACAGTACTGTAATTTATTATGATTAAGTAAAAATTGCTTTATTTGAAAGTGTTGCAACATAATACCCATGTCATCAACATGAAGAATTTATCATTTCTGAAATGTTTTTTCTTTATGTCAAAGTTAAACTCTTCCTTTCCAAATCTCTCCCTATCTCTCTGTGCTGGTACAATGGATTATTTCGCGAACAATTGGTACAAAGGCACATTCTTTCTAGCTATCTACATGAATATTTCATTTGACACCTTATCTATTGGCTTTGGCCTATTGACTTTGTTTGTCGCCCTTGGCTAAGGCTCTTAATGATGTAGTTTTTTTTACCAATGATTATTCGGAATGGCATCATTAAACAAAAGTTGAAATTTTATCATGACAATAACAGTTTATAAAATATTTGATTATATGTTACCAAGGAATGGTTATCCTATAAATTGATATCGATTAATACATTTTACGACAGGCCAAATTATTCTGATCAAAGCGTAGGAGGCAGGAAGTATATGCTTTGCACGTTAACATCCGTGGAGATATATTCTTAATGATTTATTTCCGAAGATATTTTTACTTTCAATCTAACCATTACCAAGAGATAATTCGGGGCTTCGGGATGAAAGTCTAGCTGGAATCTGATCGCCGACAAGAGATTATATACAAGCAGAACAGAAAAAAGTATACGTGGATAGGCATAAATTGGTTTCAGTTGTTCTCTTCTATTCCTGAAGCTAAATGAAGTTGACAGAAAGTAGGACGGGAGGCATTAGGTACAATGTATTGTAAATTAGATAGCTATATAGGTTTCTCGTGTTACGTGAAGGCATTCTAATTTATTGTTTAAGGTAGGGTGTCTTCTCTGTTGGTCTTTTCTAGGTTTACGGGAAAAACACCTTAAAGTCTGGAACTTGTAAAATTGATATTTAACCACAAAACAAGATCTGTATAGTCTTTATATAGTCATATGATAATATTAAAAGACAATTGATGGTACGTACCCACACAACTTTAGTCGCCTGCGTGGCACAAGCGTCTACTCTAGGGTCGCGGAGTAAGGAGTCAATCCTTACGTCGCGGGTTCGAATCCCACTGTGGGACGTGGATAGATAGAATGTTCTATCGTTAAAATTATATTGTCCTACGGACCCGGTTTAACGATGTCCTGTACCGAGACACAGTTAGATTATTCTAACTAGGACGTGGAGACCGGTTCTTCGGATGAGACCGCATAAACCGAGGTCCAGTGTCACAGTAGGTGCTGGCACAAAAACCATCCATCATTGCGAAATAGCTATGAGTGCCGGGTATAGGACAAAATTTGCAGCTCTCCACCGGCAAATGGCGGCGTCTCCGTATGAGTGAAAAATTCTCGAGAGGGTAATTAAACAAACATACATACATAGAACTCTAAAGAAGGGCACCGCAAAGCGGAGCATCCCCTCGCAAAGAGTTACATGTATCTATATTAAAGCAGATGCAATTTACGTAACTTCCGTTCCGCACAAAGAGCACTTACACACGCGCTACTATATCCCCTCCACTCCTTTTTGAGAGGATAATAAGACGGATATGTTTGTCATCTTGTATTGCGTACCTTAAAGTTAAAAATTTCTGACGCTGTCAAGTCAAATTGCGTCATCAGTAACATGTATCTTTTAAACCCCTTGTATTGGAAGTGTCAAGATGATCCTCTGAAATATTAAAGCATTTGAAAATGTAAATAGGATCCTCTGACAAGATCCTTTAGAGCCCTGGATGTTATTATATAGTACTAAGCTAGCCTTTGAGATAAATCATTGAGACCCAAGGATAAGGTTTAAGATAATCCTCTGATATAGATTAGTTGGTCTCTGAACATGTTGGAGATCCTTTGCAACAAACCATGCATTTAGAGCCCTGGATCTCTGAGACAGGCCCTAGGTATGAAGATCCCACAAGGCGGTTCATTCAGAACCCAGAGATTGTGAAGCGAACCTCTGAGAGTGATTATTTGTAGACCAGGAAGTATAAAGATGGTCATTTCAAGCACATCTTTCAGAATTCGTGGAAACTCAAGGTGTTATTATTCATCTGATGAAATCTTAATAAAGACGTGTAAAATGACCCTCTGGGATCCTGTTGGACAGATTAATTAGAACCGTGAGAAGGATAATTCGGATCATTCGGGACCCAAATAGTGTAAAGAGACGTGACAAAGGTTATTTCAGAGTCCTGTAAAGATAATCCTCTGGGACAGTTGAATTCAAAGTCTTAAAAATGTAAAATTAGTCCTCTTACGCAGATCATTTAGAATCTTAAGAGTGTGAAGTTGACTCTAAGAAGATCATTTGTACTAGTCGAAATCTCAAGCAGTGTGAATTAAGTTGATCATTTAGAGCCCTAGATGTGTAAAGTTGATCAAACACCACCACTTTCCCCATTTTTAACCTATACTGCGACGTGTCTGTGGAAACCCCCCCCGGTTCCGACGCCTATGCACAGTGACTCAATGATAAATTGTATTTGCTGACAAGGTCGTTTTATCGACCATAGAACTTACCAAGATGACTTTAAACGAGACTGCTGATATTCTTGTTTCATCAACTTGTTTGTCATTAATTTACCTCGTGTTAGAAATTATACGCACATAGAGCATGCCTTGCGTATCGAATTAACTGAGAAATATAAACCCCGTATGCAGGTGTTGAAGATTTTAGCTGCATAAGTAAGGCCGGAATTTGACGATCGAAAAGGTAAAGGCATTATGTTTTTGTTTTTAGATTATCTTTAACGACTTTTTCAAGTAAAATATCCAAATATGAAACAGATGTGTCAGACTCTGTGGCATATCTTTTATATCAAGCTAACCGTGATATATCGTTTCGACATAAGAATGGAAATAACCGTTGTTAATTGACAATATATATATGATGTCGATATATCTAAATGTCGAGTTGAAGGCCAAAGCAAGTGTTTTCTTCTTTTCACGTATACGATTTTGGACAAATTCAGCTTCATCTGAATACAAAAAATAGGTTTGCTAATAACGGGGCACAATTGGTTCCGATGGGAATTCCTATATTTTGTTGGAAGAACTGGTCTCCAAAAACAACATACTGAACATAGTGTTGTCAATCAGAAAATCAAGGATCTTTTTAATATCAACTTCAGCGTACATGCGTGTACAAATAGAATGTTTTAACATTTAGTAATTTTGTAAATGACCAATGACAAGGTAAGTAAATGATAAAAATTCTTTATTATTCGATTTTTATTGAAAAAGCAGCTGTCAATTATATCACAAAGCCTGTACTTTAGTTCATCGTGGGGAATGGTTGTGTATAAAACTGAAAAGTTGTAAGTTTTCAAGCTGTTGATTTTAATAAAATCTTTTCAAATTCAAATTTTCCAAAAGTTCCATGGAATTTTTAGTATCCAGACCTGATTTACACCATTGACATGTGATTTTGAAGAACTATGAAGGGGACTATAAGAAAAGTTGGATTACTATTTGTAGAATTAAATCCAAGTTCCTCTAATATACATTTGAGTACTATGTAACGAGCATTACAAACACAAAGACAATGTTGTCACCTGCTTTGTAAGCAGGGACCAGTACAAACTGATCATGTAATCTATCCCATTCTTTTTTCACTTCTGGATTGTTGAATACAGAAGGAAAGATGCTTTTCATATTGCCCTCTATCTTTTAATGCGCGATTTTAAAATAATTCTGATACACGTACATTTAATCCATTCTGTCAAAGAGTTCAGGCCTTCTTTTTCATGTCTGGCCCATCGTCTGGCGTAATCTTCTACAAAATTCATTATAATTGTGCTATTCCGACGCCAGTTGAAGGATCGGGGAAAATAAAGAAATTAAAATAAAAAATTAATAGCAATTTTGATGTGGCGTTTATATATTTATGTATGGAAAAGTCTTGAAAATGTAATAATTGCGACACAAGCAGGTTACTGACATCATCTGTGTTTCTATGGACAAACAAAATGACAAGGTTTTATTTACAGTAACTGCCCATTTACAGTAACAAATACCATCCTAAGCTTCATGCAGAGGTACTGTTTCAAAAGTCCTCATTAATGCAGTATGAATTCTATGGCAACGGTGAATGTACTTGGTAAGAGGAGGTTAAAACGTCAAAATACTTATTCGAGAGGATCGTGACACGTATATACACATACATTATACCCCCCTCCCCATAACAGAACAAAACAAAAAAACGAAAACAAAAAGGGGTGGTGGGAATCAGTGAATATCAAATGACCTCCCTGCGTTGTAAAATTCTATGTAAGTCACTTATAAGTAAAGCATGTTTGTATTACATGTAAAAAAGTAAAATTTTAAAATGAAGATACGAATAAACGGAAAATATTTTTTGCCAAAACAATCCCCTATTCACGTGTCACGTGTATATTAAAACAGGTGCGTTGTATGCTTTTTGTTTAAGGCCTCCCATTTTTCTCCATATGCATCTTGAGTGTCATAAAATGTTGAAGAAGCTACATTTCCCTTGCATTATCAACCTCTAAGGCTAGTGAGTTTGTTACCAGTGGGTTATATTCCGCCTGTAATTTCGCTTTAAGTTCTAAGTATTTCAGTGATGTAGGCGGGAAAAGTATGGATTTTCGATGCCGTAGTCAACGTGATATGGTGTCATCTCTGCAGATCGGTGTGCAACTACTTCCCCGATTTTTTCTGGGAGCAACAATCAAACCCTTTTGCGCCATCATTCTTCAGTCTGTATATGATGGTTGTGCAACAGGGACCCCCCCTCCTTGGACGGGAGATTTTTTTGCGGATGGAATATTTCTTCGTTTCATTCATATTTGTCGTTTAGGTGACTGAAACAAAATTCACATGTTTTTTTTATTTATCGAAACTCCTTAGTTCGTCAGATTTAAGAGTTAGATGGGACACAACTCTTTAATTCTAAGTAAGTTCTAATATACGAGATATATTCATGAAATCTAGGTAAAACCTCAACCTCCTTATTACTTCCTGGTTGGCGCAGTCAATTGGCTGTTTTATTTTTCAATCACGACAAGAATTTTTTTTTTAATAAATGATTTAAATTATATGAAATCCTCTTCTAAGTTGACACAAAAACAATTAAGTAGATCTTAAAGCCGTCTAGTTGCTATCGATTTTTTTCCTGCTTCAATGCAAGGTGTTTGTTATTGTCAGCTACATCCAACGAATTTAGAAGGCATCGTCTCCAGACAGGTGCCCGCCGCTATCAGTATACATACAACATGGAGCAACAAGTGTGCTAGCGCCTCTTGATCCTCCCCATGTATAGATTGGATCCCCGCTACTCGGATCGTTTGAAAAATATTTTTCGGCAACATCAACGTAAGTATATAACCGGCAAATGAATAGAAAAGAGAGAAAACTGTTAGGGCGACATGACATTAATTCATTTTTGTGGAATCTCTTTATCGATTTCTTGCAATTTCAAGTGAACATCTGCGAAAGAGGATTGTCATTATAAATACTAGTATAGGATAGTTTGCATAAAATTGTCTCGTACTGCGCTTTACAGCAATATTAAACCAGGTATATTTGTAAAAAAAATTATACAAAACATAATAAAAAATCGTATCTTCAGAGAAATTAATACAGATTTAAACATGTTAAGATTTCGTGCATTTAAATTAAACCAGATATATTTTGAAAAAAAGCTATAAAACAGAACAAGAAATCGTATCTTTTGAGAAATTAATACAAATTTAAACTCGTTATGAATTCGTGCATTTAATTGTAAAAAAAAAAAAAATAATTAAAAGTAATAATAGCGCAGTTTGGGTATAAATTTAAACACACTTGCTAGTATCGGGATTTTTCTTTACAGTTTCGTTTAATATTTTTACGGATGCGTAGTGAAAGAAATGGTTTTACATCAAATCAGCTGTGAATGTCTGAAGAAAAGGTTAATGCTATAAATGATTTATTTAAGTTTCTATATATTGTGTGTTAAAGTCGATTTTGGAAGAAATACGAAAAGGTTTACTCTCGATCATATTTCAGTTTTATCTGCAGATTGCATTGAGAGTCTGTTTATCTGTCCGTCTGTCTGTCAGTCAGTCAGTCCCACTTGATTTTCCATACTTTTTCCTAAACGGATACTGAACTGATATTTGGTATGTAAGTGTATCCAGCTGATGAGTTACAGATCAAGTTCGCATTTCGTTACGCTTTATTCCATGATTTTTGACGGAATTAAGGCCTTTTTAATTTTTAAAAAGTTTTCTGCCTTTTCTTTTTTAAACACTTGCAAATATATTGAGCTTATTTTTGGTATGTGACTTTGCCTTGATGAGTTATAGATCAAGTTTTATAATTTTGCTCCGTTCAATTCAACTTTTAGAGGGAACCAGATTACACTTGCCAGTAGGTGACAGGTATTGCTAATACCATACTCTCCGACATCTTCAGCAAACAATGTAAATACATATTGGTTGAAATACATATAATTCTGATGCTGATCGAAAGTTCCAAAATAATTGTTACCTCATAAATATGTTTGATTTGTGAATGTCAGGGAACCCATTTTACATTAGAAGTGCAAAAAAGGAAAATTGCCTCTATATAAAGATAAATGTGAGGGAATTTATTGCCCTTAGCAACCTTTTTTAAAGATCGACGAATTACACGATTAAATAAATGAAATATTCAATTCTTATTTTGCAAAACAACATTTTTCATTAAAATGCTAATTGAAAAGCATTCTCCCAAAAGATATATTTCTACTGGGTATGCATTTAAGTTTATAACAGTTTTTGCATAAGTTGAATGACTTATTATACGAATGGGGAACTTGATTCAAAGTTTTAACCAAAAATATAAAAGAAGAAGATGGAATTTCAAATAACATTCACTATAATGTACTGTAAATTTCATATAAAAGAAGTAATTGACTTTCATTTGTAAATATGTTTCGTTTTTTTTTAGCTTTATTTTTTACCCTGGTGAGCTTTGTAACCCAATAACCGAGTCTGTATGATCCATCATTCATTGGATGGCTGGATCACGAGACTGAGTTATGCATATTAAGTTAATATTGTACATATATTGCATATTTGTTAGCATTAGATTTATAGCAATATAGCCCAGCAGTAGACCTAGATCTAATACTTGAAAAAACCCATCAAACCAAGTAAAACTTCTCCGTGTTCTCTTGGTATTTTAATTATTATGCCTTGCTTTTCTACACTTTAACATAGACTTGTTCGTGTTTTTAATGCTGAGTCGATGGATTGTTTATTTCTATACACATGCCAAATGCTAAACGCACAACATGGATTTTACAAATTACATGTATAACAGGTGACTGACTTCTTCGAGCGATGGCTCTCTAAGTGTTTACGTCACCTCGTGTAAACCTTGACCTCTGATCCCAGCTTATACCACATTCCCAAAAAAAACATATAACTGCCTTAAAATTACAGAATAATGATTTATCTTTACTCTAAGTGGTTAGAATTGTAAGTTTCAATAGATTTTCTATTCAAATCCTTATGTAGATGGTTCATTTTGTGTGAAAATGCGCTAGAATGAGTTTCACACCCAATTGCATTATGGGAAATTCCGTACATTGCATTATGAGGTAAAGTGGGTCAGATAAATTTCAGTGTAATGAGGTCTGTGGCTATGTTGCAAAACGATTGATTTAGTGCTGAATTTGTTATTATTTGAAGCGATACATATTAGCATGGATCCATCAGAAATGGGTATGTATATATTGTGACGTTTGAGCATTTAAAGTGTTTGTCATGCAGTAAACATTCGATAATCGCACCCAATACAAGAAATAAACATTGGCTAAACTAGCCGCCATCTTGAAGTATTTGGGGTTGAGCGTACCTGTAGAAGGGTTCATCGGGAACATTTTTTGCCGTAGCTCTAATTGTTTACGGAAGAACTAAATAGGCTTAATGTTTTGGACATAATTTTACCACCATTTTAATGTTGAGATAGGACAAGCTGGGAGGGATAGTTTTGGGTTGTAAATCTGGCTAGGTCATGCTGCCTCGCATCTCATGCCCTCTGAATGAACTCCATTCAAACAATCCGGGGAACAAGCAAAGGTGCCATGTTTGATAAATTACAGAAAAATTAATCGATATTTACACCTTTCGTAGCCAAAGCCATATTTTTAAAAATGATTTTACGAATTGTTAATTCAGATATACAGTTGTTAAATCAAATATACACGTTTCATTTGTTATTCATGTTTTATGTAAATATGGTGTCTAATAGTCATAGAGTTATTTACCTGTAATACTGTGACAGTTTGGTATATTGATTATAAGTCATACAAGAGGAAATATATTCACTCTTTAAAAACAATAGTGTTCATATATTACATGTCTAAATAATACTTCCGAATAAATTATAGTCGAACATTTCATCGTTATGTAACTCAAAGGGATATAAATGCATGCTTTCATAAAATTGCATAACTTGATATGACATGTAAATGTTTATGCTTATTGTCCCAGCAAAACAAGTAGGAAATGAAAATTGCCACAACAGAACATAAAATGATTCAAATTGCTAGGTGCATGCAATATAAAACAATTATCATGAATATATGATATTTACTGTACAGTTTAGAAATGCATATATCTTAGAATCAAAATTACAAATTTTATAATGGGCATGTAGTTAAGTTATTATTTAATTGTTTTTTTTTATCAGATTCTCTGGATGGGGTAAGCAGTAACTCGAGCATGTCAACAGCTGCCAGTATGAACATGGGGATGTCTCCGTCAATGGGAATCAGCTCCATGGCACAGATGGGGTCCCCGCCAGACATCAAGCCAGATATAAACTCTCTAGTTTCACCTTCATTTTATCCCTATGGAATTCAACACCCTATGTCCCAATCACAAGCTTCCCCTGGGTCCCAGCCCATGATGTCCCCTGGTTTGCACTCACCCTCTTCTTCAGTTACATCCCCCTCCATGATGTCCATTGGTTCACCTGGGTCTGCAGCCTCACCCCCAGGGACAAACCCACATATGCCACACAGTAATCTCAACAGTAAACATATCTGTGCTATTTGTGGAGACAGAGCTTCAGGGAAACACTATGGAGTTTACAGGTTTATTTTTAGTTTCTATAACCTTGAACGGTGAACAATATGTTTGATAATATTGTAACTCAAGTTTTGATCAACTTTTTTTATTATAGATTATAGTTTGGGTCAAGATCACAAAGGAAAGCAATAGTCATTGCCAAAAGTAATTTGTAAACATGGCTTGTTGCCAAGTTGTTGGGCCCACCATTCAATGAAAACAACAGATTCTTATGGAAATTAGAAGCTCCTTTCAATATTTAATATTGCGAAATTTTTTTTATAAATAGCAATTATATAACTCTAGGAGACAGACTCTCAAAATAAAGTTTTACTGGCATTTATTACCCGGTACAATCTAATAAATTTATCTGCATACCTTAGAAATTCAAAATAAGAAATAAAAAAGGTGGGGCTCAACTTTTTCTTTGGCTTTCTTTGGCACTGTTCAACATGTGGGTTGTCTCCTGGTAATAAAAGATGGTTTATAAATATTTTCTTTTACTTTTAGTTGTGAAGGTTGCAAAGGATTTTTCAAAAGAACAGTGCGAAAAGACTTGACGTATGCTTGTCGAGATGATCGTAACTGCATTATCGACAAGAGGCAGAGGAACCGATGTCAGTACTGCCGATACATGAAGTGTCTGAACATGGGGATGAAGAGAGAAGGTATGCAGCTTATTGTAAACTGGGCCAGATAGTCTAAATGGAAGTGTAGTATTCAGAGATGGCCTGTATTATATTTGAACTTCAAAATTCACTGATACTCATACAAACTGCATGGCTGTAATAAAATGTTTAAGTTGATTCATCAGCTCTAAATATATGTGGTTGGGTGATGCACTGCTTAAGGATAAGTTACTAATGAATTTTTAAAGTGTGAAAAATTGTATTAAAAAAAAGAAATGAATTGGAAAAAAAATATTTATAGAGGTGAACTATCTTATAGTCAAATCATGAATACTGATTTGTTAACGGGTTATATTAGGTATTTATGCACACAAACAAATATGACGACAACTGATTATTTGAATGATTATTAGGAATTGTGTTAAATAATTTATTTGTGTTCCAGTTCAGCAGTTTAGGGATTTTCCCTAAAGATAAAATTTTATTAGATCTTGATATCAAACACAATAATATTTGTTAACATATATATATGATATACAATTTTGTACAAAAAATACTGCAATTTGAATTGCTTTTTGATTGAGAAATTGTGTGAACCTTTTAACAAGGGATATAAGGGATGCCCAGTTGTTTGTTTTATGAATAAGATTAATGCAAATTAACTATGTGCTATAGAGAGCTCTCATTTTATAAACACTGTGCAGTATTATCAGTATCATTCACTTGATCAGTCACTAACAGAGTGTTATATAGCACATTTATATCACCAGGCGTGGAAAGTCAGATACAAATGAAAGCATTGCTTGTAGAACCGTGTCATACCTCATAAATAGTCGTCCTGTCATTTGCATGTGTGTTGGTGAAAATATTGTAACTTTGTAATGCATATTTATTTTGGGGAATGTAAGCTAAATGATCAGGTCAAGTTTTGCCCATAAAATTGTTTGTATCTGTGTTAAGGACACAAGACAGGGATGGCACACTTGTTAGGTGCCATTTATATGACATCTGTTCCCCAGATTATGTTTGTGGTCTGTGAAGGGTTTTGTGTTATTTCACATTTGCTTCATGTTGATATTACAGATGTTAAATGCAGCACTGATGCAGGGCGCCAAGGATCATGTACGTAGGAGTGGTAAATAGGGTAGAAGGGAGGGGAGAGAATTACCAACTGTACATGTGTTTGGCATTGGCATTAAATATCTCCATCTCTCTGCAATGAATTTAAAATCCTCTTTTGAAATGTTTTTCCACTGAAGTCAAACTGTGTCTCATGAAGTCTTCACAAATAGAGCTTTCCAGGCACTGTAAGAATGCCAGCTTAAAGCTTTGCTTTTAGAACATTCAAAATTAAATTCATTTTTCCCCTATCTTCTGCCTGTTCATTAGATTTAATTAAGTTTTACAGGAAAAAGACAGGAATAGAAACTTTGTGCAAAATAAAGTAAAAGGAAAAAAAGAAATTTCCTCGAAACTATTTTGAGAATTGGAAAGTTTTTAGGGCATGTATTGCCAAGCATATATTTACATGTTCTAGTACTAAACTACTGTAGTGACAAATCTCTGTGTGGACTGTGGAAGGGTTACTTAATACACTATTATCTGTTAACTTTTCTTTCCAGTGACCTTAGAATTGGTGTTCCCTGATTGGTCCATTCAAAACTTTTCCAGGGCTGTGATTGGTCTAATTTCACCTATTTACCACTTCTGCATGCCTGATTGATAAAAAAAATATGTCTTACAAATCTGAAGTATTTATTGTTAGGATATATTGACTTCTGATAGGTTGTTATTTACTTAGAATGGATTAACTCAATCATGAAATGATTATTAATTTATTTACGATTTCGTTGAAATGATCATTTGGATTGATTGTTATTACATTTAGCTAGAGGCTGATTATACTTCACACCAGATGCAGTGTTGCTTGCAAGTGCATGATTACTTTTTATCTTCTGCATAATTCAAAGATTACTAAAAAGCTAGTTATCCTCTTGAAATATTAAGAATGTTATTTGGACTTTGAAGAAGTCTTGCTGAGACTGCCATTTCTTAAGCACTGATATTTAGATTCTGTTAAATCTGGATAGAGAACAGGTCCATTGTAGTGGTAACAGCATGCACCATATTATTGGGCTTAGATCTGTAGTTCAAAGAAGAACACATGCCATACTTTGGCTGTATCAATATTTGTGTGAAACACCATGCATGGAATTACAGTAGAAATTGCTCACCTACCCCTTAAAGCTTCAGATTGATAAAAAAAAACCAGTCTTAAGACTTTTAACAGAAGATCACAATATTTTATCTCTGATTCCAAACAGCACTGCACATAAGATCACTCAGCTCATAGAAGTCTCATGTTCATATTCCAACACAGACTTGGACATCTTTTGAATTCTAAAAATCTGAGTCTTCTGACAACTATATCTTAATACACGTGTAGTTTATGCTAGAATACCTGTGTGGTTTTAACAGCTAGACTGGTGTAGGTGGGCAACACTACCTTTTTTAAACAGTCAGTTTTTAAGTAAATCCTGTTGATGACCAGAGTCTTTGTTTTGTTGACAGCTGTCCAGGAGGAGAGACAGAGAGTGAAGGAGAAGGGGGAGGGGGAGGTAGAGAGCACCAGCAGTGCTAACTCCGACATGCCTGTAGAGAAGGTCCTGGAGGCTGAATTAGCTGTGGAACCAAAGACAGACACCTATATAGATGCTCAGGTGACAACCAGTTGATCCATTCTGACTTAGGAATAGTTTTAAGTTATTTTCTTCAAGATTTGCATCATCTGCTAAATGTCATATAGTCATTTTAATGTTTAGATTTTTCATACACTGACTTTCGAACTTTATCACAAAACTTGAGGAATTTTATCTAAGCTAAGACAATGCTAGGTAGAGTAATCTGAGTAAATGAGAGTGGTAGAGAGGTTAGAAACAAAGGCATGAGGCTGACTTTAAATCTCTGAATTAACAAGATACATACCTCTGTTACTATGAGAAGCAGTTGCATCATTTAGTGTTACTCAATGTTAACAGTAATCTCCAGATAAAAGGATGACCTTTGTTTGTATCTATATAGTAAATTGCTTGTTACAAATGAATTTCAGCCTTTCCCTATGTCCCATCCATTCCTTTTATCCATTAACATAATCAATTCAAAAATAGGCAAACAAAGTTCAGAAACCAATGTCAAAGCACGATTTGAGATGGGATTTGTTTTAATGGAAAAAAAAAATTAAGTTCATTGAATATATTGAATTTTTGTCTTAATGAGAAAGTTCAAAATGATTATTTGAAGTTTTTATATTTAATCTATTTTGTTTAATATCAGTAAATAATGTTTTATTAGGGCCCCGCAAGGATTTGCGGGTGCCCTATAGTAATCACTCTGTCTTTCTGTCCGTCTGTCATTCTTCTGTCCACAAATTTTCTGTTTTTTCCTAATAACTTTTTTTATTGTAGTCCAATTAAGTTCAAATTTGGTATGGTAGTTCAGTAGGCAAAAAGACATATTTTGATGCTAAGTTTGTTTTTCTATGTCCTCTGGTTTGGAGCTGGGTGGTGGGGTAGATTCCTTAACTTTATATAAGAATGAATTGGCAAAGAGAGATAACTTCTGAAAATGTTCCCATTGTAAACTGAACACTGCAATGAATGAGTCCCTGGGGATTAATTAGCTTTCCTCCTGAAGAAAATCCAAAGCATTATCTTTATCTGTCACATTGAGATTAATTACCACCTCTGTCTGCAAATGAAGTTTGTTTTGAAGTTAAGTCCATTTGGAATGCTATGAACACTCTGAAATGTGGATTGAAGTATAAATGTTTTTACTTTATTTTTGTTGAAATACCCTACTTTATTAATTTTTTTATTAATTTATTTATTTATATATTTATTTTTTATTTATTCATTTTATTTTTTTGGCTTCATGAAAATTCAAGAATATTTTTAATTTTTAGGCAGTAGGATAAAAACCTCATTCTATCATTACTGAAAAAGTTCTTATTATAAATTAATAATAAAATGATGAGAGAGAAGTACAATTAATCCCTTGGGATTAATTATCTGGCCTGCTGCAGAAAATTTAGAAGGCTTATCTTTATCTGTCACTTTAAGATTAATGAAAACCTTTGTCTGCAACTGCTGTTTGTTTTGAAGTTAAGGTCATGCCTTCATGATATATATTTGCATTCATTGAAGGCTGGCATTTTATATAACACAAGCTCCATTATTGTTTAGATATACATTTGAGTTGTTCTTTACTGCCTTATGTAAAATGAATACAAGGATATTATTTACAGGTTTTTTGATATTCAGGAGTTATCTTGAAATTTTAAGAATACAGTTGCTGTTTCTTATTCGTCATATATTTTTTAATCATTCCATAAGCTGCACCCTTATAATTCTACCCCATGGCGGGGCCCTTGCTGACTGGTCAGTTTTCTAGTTGCCAAAGCAAAAAAAAAATAAAAAAAAAATTGGCAGCATATAATTCAAGGGGAAATTTTTGTGTTTCAGAAAGATGCAGTAACGAATATATGCCAGGCAGCAGACAAGCAACTGTTTACACTGGTGGAGTGGGCCAAACGAATACCTCATTTCACCGAGCTGCCTCTAGATGACCAGGTTATACTACTGAGAGCGGGTACGTTACTGACTCTCAAAAATAGTAACGTAATGACTAAATTCAAAGAAATATTGTCAATTCATCATTATTCATGATGAAGACTAATCTCGTTATTTTGAACTCTATGGACTGAGGAAAAACTTTGAGATATTTGCTTCAAGATATATCGAGGGTAAAATACTTAAAGAATAAGTGGTTGGGACTTCCAAATCACTTAGACGCATCTGTGGTATTCAAAATATTGGTGTTCAAGATATCAAAGTTTAACTGTTCTTAGTTGAAGGGAAACAAATCTTTTTAATAAATGGCACCACTTTATTACATTTTTACCCGTGAAATACTGTAATTTATTCATTGAATAAAAATGATATCCTGTCACACTGTGAAAGGATATCAAAATGATATCCTGTCACAGTGTGACGAATATCAGAAGTGCGGGAAAACTCTCGATTTCCCTTCCCATAACGAAGATTGCTGTAAAAAAAATCTTCCTTGACCTAATATAAGATAGATGAAAATAAATAAACCACTCTGGCAGCGAATAAAAGTGTTAAAATTACCAAAAATATGTTGCTAAATCCATGTTTACAGTGTTTTCACCTCACATAGCTATGACGTCTCAACCGCTCAACTATGACGTCACGAGCCTATGACTGTGTAACAAAAAGACAGAGGCAAAGGAAGAATCAAAGAATTTTATTTTAAGAATGTAATAAACAGAAAATTCAATGTTTTGTAGTTGAATATGGAATTTATTTCACTCGTGAGACAGGATTTTTGATATTTTCACTCGTGCTTCGCACTCGTGAAAATATCAAAAATCCTGTCCCACTCGATCGTGAAATAAATTCCATATTCAACTACAAAACATTGAATATCCTCTATCTATTTACAGGTTGGAATGAGCTACTGATAGCTGGTTTTTCACATCGATCGATTGTCGTTAAGGATGGTATACTGCTAGCCACTGGTCTACATGTACACAGAAGTAGTGCTCACCAAGCTGGTGTCGGAACCATTTTTGACCGTGTCCTCACAGAACTTGTCGCTAAAATGCGAGAAATGAAAATGGATAAAACAGAGCTAGGATGCTTAAGGGCTATAGTCCTGTTTAACCCAGGTCAGAATCTAGGTTTCACTTAGGCAAAAAAAAAATAATTTCTTGGTTCTCAGGCCCTCCCTCATCTCTTCCAAGGGTGCCTCATTGACCCTTTTTATTGCTAAACCAATAACATAAAAACAACAAATCACCTCCCTCATCATTTTTTGAGGTTTTGTACAATGTAAAAAGCTGCCTCATCATGTTTTGGGGGCAATAAAAAGTAAAAAAAAAAAGTCTCCCTCCCTCATCATATTTCTTGAAAAAAGGCCTGAGAACCAAGGAATTAACTTTGCATGGCCTTAGTCTAGTTCATATTTAAGAACAACAATTATAAAGTCAGTTTTAAAACTTGCATATAAAAGTGTTGCAGAAAAGATTGTCAAATCACTTGAAAAAAGGTGTCTTATTTTGTATTTTCTTTATAGATGCTAAAGGGCTTTCTGCTGTTTCCGAGGTAGAACAACTGAGAGAGAAAGTGTATGCTTCACTTGAAGAATACTGTAAAACGCACTACCCTGACGAACCGGGGCGATTTGCCAAACTACTGCTTCGATTGCCTGCACTTAGAAGCATAGGGCTCAAGTGTTTGGAACACTTATTCTTTTTCAAATTAATAGGTGATACTCCAATAGACACTTTCCTCCTAGAAATGTTGGAGAGCCCCTCCCCTAGCAGCACCTGATGAGGGGGTGCCACGGCCCCTTGAGCAGGTGAAGGAAGAGGAGACATTTTCCCGTAAATATTGTCACGGCAACTCTAGCGTTTAAACCATGAATTACTTCTGATGAGTCTCTCTTTACAGCCAGCTCTGACGGACTAAGTATATGTACAGGATCAGTTTATGTCTGATACTTTAGATACAGTTAGACTATCCCCCCGGTGTCAGGCTAAATAGTGCTAAAAATATCACATTTAACAACTTCAAAATTACACAATTAAGTTTCATGAAAATCGATGATATTTTATATCTGATATATCTTAAATCAAAATGTATTAAATATGATATAGCTGTGATTATATATGGTAGTCAGAGGTAATTCTAGATGAAACATCACAAAAGTCGTATACATTCACATTTACTTATGATTCATGTCCTTTTGACAAGTACATGTATTCCTTATTTTAGGGAAATTGTCAAACACAATTGCAGCTGGGATTTTTTGTAAGATTGGTTTATGTGACATTTTATTAAATTGTTTTCATGTATTTTCATAAATTAATAGACCTACTCCTGTTGATAACATATGGAATATAGTACTGCCTCCTCAATCATTTTCAATGAATGAATGAGTAAATGACATCTTCTGAAATAACTCGGATTCATCAACAGTAAAAATATATAGAAGAATGCATTTATTATAGATAATGACATATTTATCTTATAGAAAATTCAGTAATAATTTGTAAATTTAAGAATGTGACTATTTACCATGAAATATGAAATTGTTCAAAGATTTTTGTCAAATTTGTCAATCGAAATGCAAGTTTTGGCAAGAAATTTTATGAAATATGTGTGGTTCAAGACATTCTCTTGTGTAACATATATTATGTTAAATAATTGCTGTTAAAAAATGGGGAGATAAGAGCAGAAAATGCAAATTAAGTTTTTAAAAAACCAACTATAACAAAATTTCTTGAAACTTTCAGTCAATACATGCAGGTAAATTATTTGAAAATACTACATATCTAGAGAGTAGAGAAACAATCTTAACTTCAGTGTAGGCAAAATTAACCAATTCTGGTATTGCATTTTTGTTTGTGGAATTTGGCTCGTGGAATTAATCAAAAGTATCGCATGTGACAAATACAGGTTTATTAGTTAACCATGGAATAGTAGCATCCATGGAATGAGAAACCACTTCACAATGTTATAACAAATCATAGTTTGTGGAAAACATCATAATGAAATTAAAATTCCACACTATAAAAAATTATTGGCCATATTACATTCTGTGAATAATAAAAATGCAGAATATGATAAGAAGATTAATTTTTACATGTTTGGGGGATTCAAAGTTGGAGGCATTTTCAACATCGTATTCTTCCATATTCCTTGAGAAGAAATTCATCCATGTATTTAGTGGCTTTGTAACACTGATTAAGGTTAAAGCTGATGATGATTTTCACAACTCTGAATACACTGTATGTAATTATATGTATCAATACAAAGGCACATGGTTTAAATGTTTTCTTGTACTTTGTTTGAAAAAGTGGAGGTGAATTGTATGATTTTATCCTGATGATTCAGATTTGTCCAGATATCGGAGGAGTCCTGATTTGTAAAGTTCATCCAGTTGTCCCTCTGTCCCCACCACATTATGTATATTCATGAGTAATGCTTGACAATGTGCGAATCTTACCATTGTTAATACACATTACAGTAGAACACAGTTATGGTAAACCACATACCACAGTCAAAATGATTTATATCGAGTGTTTATATCATTAATTTGTATTCTGGAGACTAGAAGCAGGTTTGCTATAATTTTGTTTTACCGTTGTGGTACTTTCAGTGGTTTTTCCCCCCTGTTGATACACATTTGTAGGATAAACTTCTATTATTGAGGTGATTATCAAGAGATTTGATTATTTAGTGGTATATAGTGCTATGTGTGAGAGACTGAGTTTATACTGACTGTCAATATCAATGTGTGTAATTTCTGTCCACCTTGTTTGAGTGTTAAATTGTTAAGTCATATATAATTTGATTTTTTCTCACCCAAACTCTAAACTCAAGAAATGTGATTAATCTTGTATTTTGGAATGTGGAATCAAATGTATAATGAAATGCCGATTTGATAGTTTGTTTTAAATGTTCATGCATTTAAATAATATTAAAGTTTATTTGAGGTAAATCATATGTTGGGGTGGGGGGAATTTAAAATTGTACCTTGAATTGATACAAATTTTTACACTTTGCATGATTTTGAGGATTTACGGTATTTTATTATAGAAACATTGTTTTTCTTTTATAGAACTATTTTTGGGAGATGAGGTTTTGTAGGTTCGCAAAGAGGACATATGATGTCCTAAGGTTTGTTGATAGTTTTACTGTTAAGTGCTAACTTTTTATCAGATCATATGTATATATTGTACATTATTCATTTATGTAGATGAAATCGTTATTTTACATAAAAATACAATATGTCTAAATGATATCTTGTTCAGAATTTCTCATTTCTACTCAGCTAAACATCTGGATTATTATTATATAAGGGCGAACTGGAAGGGTCTATGTTTTCTTAATTACTGTCTGTTTCCCCTGTATCAGTGGTTCAGTTTTTAGCTCACCCGTTTTATATCTCTGTAATTTTCACATTTAAAACTTCTTCTCAAGAACCACACCACTGGGCCAATTTTAACCAAAATTTATACAAGCATCCTTGGATGAAGGGGAGTTAAAATTGTAAAAATAAAGAGCCAAGCCAGCATGGGGAGAAAATCAAGATAAGACAAAAATAGGGTGGAATCATTTAAACAATTTTCTCAAGAAGCGCTGGGCAAGAAAAGCTGAAACTTGTATGGAAGAATCTTGGGGTAGTGTAGATTCTGAATTGTTCAAATTCCGGGGGTTAGGTCGGGTCTATGATAGATATTACAAGGTGGGAACAGAGCGACTACCGTAAAATGATTCAGTATTGTTATTCACTTATTGTAGGGTATGCAGTTTTGAAGATAGACAAATACTAGTAACTTGCTGGACGTGCAGATCGAACAAACCTCTGTGAATGTTCTGTAGACTACACCGAGTACGTCCTCTACGTTATAAACGTTTTCTTGTATAGATATACTATAATAATTAGGCATTACTAGATAACATGTTGATTTGTAGAAACATTTTTTGAGGGCAAATATTTATTTATTACAGAGTCAAAATAGATTTACATATATTTCATTATTTGTTGACTGAGGTTGTTCTATTGTTGGAAATCCATGAAAACTAAAGCCCCTGTGAAAATTTTATTTTATAGTTAAACTGTGATGCATTGTTAATAAGAAGCTAAAATTACGACAGAACCAGAAATGATTTTAAAGATTTAACAAAATAAACATCAAAAGTCTCAACAAAGTAAATGGTTTGAATAGCTTTTCCAACCTCTGCTCTTTGTTTCAAAAGTGTTTAATATAATATAAAAACATTGAATCTTTGTGCCCTTTGCATATAAATTATCAAATGAGTATACATATGATAATTTGATTGTTTGCTGACAGATCTACTTATGATGACAATGACTCAGGGGTCCAGGAAGCCGTCTCACCGACAGCCAATAAGAAACCTTATGCTTCCTACACAGATGGTATGTCATATAAATAAATAGTAAAATGTTTTTTGTTATCTTTTTCTAAATTGATATGTTTATAGAATGATAAATGATTTGAAATAATCTTAAGTTTATTTACTTGACATTTCATTAGTAAGTGGATACTGTAAAGGTATTACATTTAGCTGAGTTTTCATTTTAGCATCTTTCGCCAAAAAAAAAAAATATGCAAATTCAAGTAAAATGCTAATTTAATGCCTTGCATGCATGCATGTACATAAATAAGAACAAGACGCTAAATCAAATCTAAGCTAACTTATTCAAAAAATTAATTTCTGCCAGATATTTTATATGCTGAATAAAATACATTTACAGTATATAAAAGCACCTGCTTTCTACATTCCATAAAAATATTTTCATTGCAGATGATTTATTTTCATTGCAGATGATTTACTGAGAAGTTTTGAATTTTCTCGTGATTATGGCCATGAAACTTTTGCCCACAGGTATGTAATCTAGTGTAAATAATAATATATGTTAATGTTTAAATTAAAAATTGATAAAACTGTATGACATTGTACTATTGCTATATCATTAAGGTAAAGAATTACATGATTGTAAAGTATTTATTAGAAGAAATATGGCACGCCGATTGGTTCAAAATTATTTTCTGCACAACGATCAAGATTTTATACACGAGCTAGATGAAAAATATACACGAGTAAAATAAAAATGCACGTATAGGTAAAAATTGCACATAGTTTGAAAGATTTTAACACAAACATAACGAAAATACACGAATCCGAAATTTTTTACACGATTTAGGGGTATAATACATCATATTCCCCTCGGGCGAAGCCCTCGGGGAATATGATTTTCTTGGCTGAATAAGTCTTCATATTTCCCTCACTTTCATGCAATAAATGTATATTATGACACTGAAGTGAAATCACATGCCAGGGACAAAGACTGTTTATGTCACCTTAGCCACTCAGGTGACCTACTGCTATCTAGCTATTTATGACACCATAACCACTCAGAAAACCTATTTCTATCTGTTTATGTCACCTTAAACATTCAAAGAACTATTGCTATCTGTTTATGAACAGTGTACCTTTTCCTGACCATTGAGTCAGGGTTTTTGTTAGGTTAGAGCTCTGTTTATCATATATTGACTATGGGCTAATGCTCTTCGTTCCTGGGTTTGTGTTGCGTGTCGTTATAATGAAATGACATATACAGGCAAGGAAATGTATCGGCTTTTAGAGTTGTTGAAGATTTCCAAACGTACTGCTTTGCTTTATCACTAAGTATTTCTTTTGTGTTTCAGTATTATAGTTTCCTTTAATTATTATTACATCATCTTCCTATTGATTTCTTAAAGTACTATGTTGTACGATGAAGACTGTGCATGTAAAGGTTTTTGAGCTGCTTTCTTTCATTTTGTACTTTATGCCTGAATTTGGGAAACTTGGTAATACAAGAAATATGACCTACATATTAAAAACCTCCGTCCTTTAGTGATTAATCAAGACAATCATTAAATACATTATCTGATATAAACAATGCTGTATTTGGTTATATGATATAAAAATGATTGTAGCTGTGTATGAAATAATTGCAATTTTAAATAGGTCTCTTATTTAACGTATCCCTTACTTCCCTGGGCTACCATCAATAAAACAAAAGAATTGTTTGTTACCTTTGTGTCTTGGTAATGCTAGAGAAAAGGTAGTATTTTAAAGTCATGTATACTTTGGATAAGTAATTCATTCATAGATATGTAGAACAGCCTTGAATACTGGCACAAGAAAAATAATTGGCATATGCTAACTTTTCTGTTGTGTCTTTTTAACTAATTTATTTTCTTGATGATTTTTATTAAATCTTGTTCAATGGAAAAATCGGGTCCATTAGTTGCCGTAAATGTATGATTTCTATAGTAAATCAAAAAGGATAAAGAATTATCGGTCGAAAAACAATATTGATCACTAATACTTCTAAAATTGTTGTTTGGCGTATCTTTACTAAAGAATACAATTAAACGCACAAAGGAGATGGTTTTTGTAATATATCAGGTATTATATACTGTAATCCTTATCCCGGAAATTAAGGACTGAAACCTATAAATGCTTTTCTGATGTCCACAAAATAACAGAGACGTTAATCCCACTTACATGGTTGTTCCCTACAGTTACCCTGGCCTGGTCGACAAACGTCGCTCTGTTTCCCGGCAAACCTCAGCTTTCTGGAGAGGCCAGATTAATAACGATAGACGCTGAAAAAATGATTGTCATGTTTATAATTTTGGTGCTTTATATTTGATTAAATAACATTTTGGTGCTTTATGATTAAATAACATACAACGGACTTGAATGGGGTCACAAATGGGCTCAAACTTTAGTATTAAAAATTAAATTGGAAGATCTCTAAATGTCTTCAGGATAGTAAATAATGAAGTGTATGCTTGTAATCTGGATTCATTCCCATTACAGGTGACGTAACTCGAATAAAATCATATAATGGATAAATTCTCTTTCACTTCTTGAAATCTTCTGAAAAGAATTTATCATACAATATAATGTACGCTTATCTAGTACCATTCATTAAAATCAAAATTCGATGAAAAAAAAACTCCATACAGATGAAAGTATACCATGAAATGGCACACTGGTCTATGGAAATCAAAAAAAGTATCGAGAGAAACCTACAGCATAACTTAATTTATGAACATATTTTTTCGTCTTTTAAATAATTGACTTAAGATGTATCATAACTTCAACTTGACTTTTCATTTCCCTCTATCGCTGGCCTTTGAAATTTGACCGTAGATAGAGGTCAAAAGTTAAACATTGATCAATAAAAACAATTTTATATTTTGAAGTTTAAATTCATTCTAGTGAAAAAATCCAAAATAATGCCCAGATAATTTCAGTATCTCTCTGTCTAATACAGTAATCTTGCTGGCTTTATAGATACCTGTACATTAACTTTGGTCATAGCCCCCTCATGGGTAACACATCAAGCTATTTTTTTTTTCTTTCTTCACATTGAAAAGTGCATATTTCATTTCCATATGACATTGGCATTTTATTTTAAAGTTCTATATTCTTTTAAGCGTTCACAATATGCCAAATTTTAAAAGTCCATCAAAATGAACCCCTTCTGTATTAATAAATATTTCATGAGATGTACTTCAGCTGTCGTAGGTAATTCATGACAGACTTTTTGTATTACAAATGATGGCACGTTCTAGATATCTTTAAATGATCAAGCCCATTGATTAAAATCTATGCACCAAATCAGTTAAATATCTGAGGTTTTAATTGTTAATTCAAATATTTTGAAGCTGTGAGCGTTTGTATAAATATATGATTGATACTTACTTCACCTGCTGTATTTAAGTAGGATTTCTTTTACCCAGTTTAAAATCGAGGGGACAATAAGCATTAAAGACGAAAAAATTCTACGTTTCAACATAATGGAATTTCAATTTCCCATAAAATAAAATATTATACAAATGAAGATAAAATGCATTTTTGTGATCATATAAAATGTCTTTGAACACAAATAAAACAAAGGATTTTTGTTTTATTTAATGGTGGGTAGGCTTTGAATATTGTATATACCAGTATACATGATTCATTTACATACCTATGAAGGTTTTGCCATTATTAAATTAAAGTAAAGTACGAACCTAAACAAGTGAAACCTACAATCTACGTACAGCATGCGCATCTTATATTGTTAATACGATCTTAACTTGCTAATAATAATTATTGGTTTATTCTAGCGTTTTATAATTAGAAAATTTTCAATTAATTTTATTTTATTGATAAACAATTTCTTTCGATTCAATCGATGGTCGTACTTACCTAATGGTGCATGATCCAATACACAAAAGATCTACTGAGAGATTGCGCCCGATCCTCGAGAGAGGAGCAATCAGAGCTCGTCTGATTATCCAATGTGACTTTATTATTCCAGATAAGGTTTTCAGGCCGAGCGTCGACTTCTGGGGGACTTTTAAAAAGTATACAAGAGGTTATCAATACATTTTAAGTAAATGCTTAGTAATTATCTATTACTTATCTTTGTTATTTCAAGTAAAAAATGACTACTAAGTAAAACTTTTTTAAGAGTGGAGAAAATTCACCCTCGCCATAAGCTACAATTCTGGTGAAACTATGTTTCACAAACACACTGACATACCTTGATCTCCTTGTTCTTTAAGTTGTGTTTAGCTCAGATCCAAATACACTGTTCAAGATATTTTTATCAAACTTCTTATCTGGTACATATTGACGAGTTATTTAATGGCATCAATATTTTCCTCACACCCGTCCTGTTACCTTGATTTCAAATTTTCTCAAAGTATAAGGCTTCGTTTTAAGGGAAAATTCAAGATTAAAAAAAAACAATTTCCATGTGCTATTCGTTTCCAATAACACAAGTTAACTTTACTATGATACATAAGTATATCAAATAAGATGTGTTTGTGAAACACTGATGCCCCGTATTGCAGCTTTTAGCAAAGGTTAAAGTTTCTCTAACTATATCAAACTCCAAGAACAAGAGATAAAAAAGTGAAATCACTTGTGTCGATGAATATACTGCGAGATATCAAAGCCCGTGTACTTTAGAATTATTCAAAAGTTATGGCCAAGGTTGAAGTTTTTTTTTTAAAAAGTAGGGCATGCTCCAAGGTCAAGGTCAAAATTGTTGGTATCCAAAAGAAGCCCTTGTTTTAAGAATGCTCCTTTAAAATATGAAGGATATAGTACTAACTGTTCAAAAGTCATTTCCAAGGTTAATTTTTTTTAAAAAGCAGGTCAAACTAAAAGTTCAAGGTCAAAAAAATTTATATACATAGAAAGGTCCTGTCACAATAATAATTATGTGAAGTATGAAAGCCAAAAAAAAAAACACACCAACTTTTCAAAAGTTATGGCTAATGTTAAAGTTTGACAAATTCTTGCAAAATGAACTTAAAGGTCAAGGTTAAGAGATCCAATATGTTGGTTTCCAAAGTAAGGCCTTGTCATAAGAAATACATTTGTGAAGCATGGAAACCATAGCTGCAGCCAACAAAAAGTTAAAGTGTTAAAGTTTTTGTGGACAGACAGACAGAGGGAAAGGGCAAAAAACTATATACCTCCGAATCTTCGATTTTGTGGCATCTGCATAAAATACTAGTAGAAATTTCTGTAAAATTCTTTCATGTAAAGTAGGGTATTTTCGTATGGAATTATTATTTTGCATTTCTCCTTGATCTTTCCTATGGTTAATATGTTAAATAAGTTTGGGAGGGAAAATCTAACAAGCCATGGGTTTGAATAATTACAGGTAGGGATATTCTAATACAGGAATTAAAATTTATGTGAGTCGCCAACGTGGCGCAATGGAAAGAGCGTCTGTTCTAGAGTCGCTGAGTAAAGGAGTTGATCCTTACGTCGCCGGTTTCGAATCCCACTGTGGGGCGTTGAGATCGGTCCTTCGGATGAGACCATATAAACCGAGGTCCTGTGTCACAGTAGGTTCTGACACGAAAAAGAGTCCGCGAAAACCATATGAATGAGTAGATAGGTGTCCGACAAGATAGAGCCATAATGCATGCCCTTTTTTGTGAACATTTTACTGATTTATCTGTATATCAACACTAAACTAAAGTTAACCGAAATTATTTTTCTTTGATTGAAGAAAAAAAGCATATTCATCAAAAGTTTTGATTTAATAAAGTTCTTTTAAATCAAATTTTCTTTTATAATATATCCGAGATGGAAAGTAGTTTGCTACTATAAAATTCCGAACAATATCTGAATAAAAAGATTTGTAGTTGAGTGTTTAGAAGAGATTTATCGATTAGTTGATAAATGCCTGCTTGACATGTTAACTTTAAATATCCCCGTCCTTATACAAATCGATGTAAATTTATTTCATTTGTCATTAAATATGTGTGTTTGAGGATTAAGGTACATTTATCTGTTTATCCCCCAATGCGAACAACAACCTCTTTAGCACTCATATATCAGGATGTGGTGGATTTTGACCACTAATCGATAAAGCAGATATCAAAATATAGCAACGTGAAAAGTTTTAACATCCTTCTTAGTTATTTCGAAAAATATTTTCCTTTCCAAGTGAAATATAATTCTTAAATAACGGCGTCTTGCTATATCGTTATACTTCACTTGCAAAACTATTTATAACCCCCGCTTGTTTATATAAACTTTTTGTTTGTTTAACATCCCTTTCGAGAATTTTTCACTCATAGTGAGACGCCACCACAGTTGGATTCGAACCCGCAACGTTAGGAACACTCCTTCCACCGCGACTCTAAACAATCCAACCACTCGCAACGTGGATGATAAAAATGAAAAATGTTTTATCCCAACGATTTTGATTTTTTAAATTTCTATATTTAAACATTCCCATGCATGCATTTCAGGTCTCATCTCTGCAAAAATACCAAACTCGACCTCCATAACAATTTGAAGGAGACGCTAACAACAGCCTATTTAGCCGGAAGTATGAATGGTGGGCAGAACTTCCGGCGATGGAAGAACTATCTCACGAGACACTGCCGATTTACCCGGCACGAGTACACCACAATCAGGAGGGACTTTGTTTACTTAGAGAAGAATGGCATGCTTTCTGTCGGGGACTACAAGTTCCTGATCAAAATGTTCGAACATATAGATGTAAGGGCTATAACTCTTATCAAAAAGGTTGCCCTTAAAATCAACGATGCGCCCATTGTGAGACATAAAACTGGTTTCATCTACGATTTTAAACTTTAACTATTGTTGTTAAACAATTATTAAGTATGTTTATTATTTTGATTTATTACAAGTTATTGTAATACACAGTACAGCACATAAAGATGTCATATTTGGTTATTTCTACTGTTGTCCAGATTTGTTCTTGAATTAACAGTCATCATCTATTATTCTTTTTATTACATAAACATAACTGTTTAATGTTTTGTTTCAGGATGTGATCAAGCAGTTGGCTTGCTTGATAATTTGCATAAATCATAAAATGCCAAAATCTTACGTACATACAATATAATAACGAATATTATTCTATAATAATTATTTTAAAAAATATATATTAAAAATAATAAACAACGAGATACTATCCTTCAGCCATCACAAAATTGTACAAACTAGGCACTTGTGGTTCGGTATTTTGACCATGTGACACAGGACGGACCTTGTTGTACGTTGATCTGCTGACCTTAGACATTGTCTTATTCCTATCCGGAATCTCTGGCTCCGGTGATAGAGTTCTGCCATCGTCACTTCCAAAACCAGACGACGCTGAGGACTTGGCGTCTTGTTTGCTGGATAAACTGTAAATGGATAGTCTCACACTAGAGGAACTCCTCATGGATGGAAGAGTCCCCGAATAAAGACTGCCGTCTGTCAATGTTTGTGTAGAACCTCGATGTAAGGTCCTAGATCGAGGCATTGAAGATTGTCTGCTAGCTACCGACGGACGATAAAGAGTATGCTGGCTACTGTTTCGACTGAAGACTTGAGAAACTTTGTGCATTTCTTTGTGACGGTAGCTTTGAAGTTTATCGATTCTCGGAACCTTCTTACTGACATAAAACCTAGATAGAGGACGAACATTGGCATTAGGTATAGGCACGATGTTATTCATTCTGTCTTCCATCAGTCTCGTTTGCGGTTGTCCTCCACCATCTAGAACGGAGATATGAGTTCCCTCCCGCTTAATGGCGGCGTTAACATCCGTTGTCGTCTCAGACTCGGCCAGAAGTTCATGTCCTCCAGTCGGCAATTCCTTTGGAACTGGAACGGAATGTTCATCATCATCAGAGCTATATTCCTATTTACACATACATGTATGTTGTTCTCAAGTAAAATTCATTACAGTAACCTTATTGTTTCTATAATATTAATTCTCCATTTCTGCCTATTTGAGGTTTGAGAAAAAGCTAACAATTCTAACAAAACGGATATCTTTGTTTTACTTGGGGTTGGATGTGTGCCAATAAAAGCGACATGATACCATAGAAGAATAACAATTCTCCTGTTACTTACTAATCAAAGGTTTCCTCTCCATCCTTTTCTTCCAGTAAGTTCGCCTATAACAATACAGGGATACAACGACAACCACGTAGATAACAAACAGAACGGCCAGGACAGACAAAACAATCGCTAACGTATCGTCAGCCTCGGCCAAAGAAGTTGGAGCTGGAAAAAATAGCGCTAGCACGTCAGGAAATTAAATTATACCACCTTGAAGGCACTTGAAATTCTCTAAATCAGTTTCTATACTTTCTTTTATTTCTTGTAACGCAATGCTTTAAAGTTGCTAGATAGTGGTTCGAAGGGCAATTCAAAAGCTATGAGAAGTGGTTATATAAATTTTTAACCACGTTACGGATGAAAATGATTCTGATACAACTGTCAAGCTTAGGAAAATATGCTTAAGTCGTGAAGTCAATTAACATTCAAATTGGCGTATAGGTGTGCTAAAATGATGTCATAGTTAGGTGTACTCTCTAACTGGGCGTAAAATTGACTGATAAGGAGAATTTTTTTTTTTAGCAAAGAACGTATTGCAAAATTCGCTTATTACTTGGCTTTACGGCAACAGAAGTAAAAGCCGATTTAGATGTAGAATATAGAGAGCATGCTCTTTCATATCAAACAATAGCAAGATGGGTTGTTCGATTTATTTTAGAAGGTAGAAAATCAATTGAAGATGACCCCCGTTCGGGACGTCCAGTTCGTGCATATGGCGAAAAAGAAATCGTCGCTGTTCAGAATGTAGTGGTGATGATGCTAGATATACGGTTGAGGAAATAGCAGACTTAACTAGAATATTAATTCATCAGCAGTTTTTCGTATTTTAAAGGAAAATTTAAAGCTTGGGAAAGTTTGTGCTAGATGGGTGCTGCATCTTCTCTCAGAAGTGCATCCGGGTAGAAATGGTTCAACAATTTATGAAGATTGTGACCAAAGGCGATTAAATGAGATTGTAACTGGTGGAGAAACATGGATGTATTTTTTTTTCAACCAGAAACTAAGCTCAATAATAAAGTTTGGATCGGTGAAAATGAAACAAGGCCTCAATTTGCACGCAGAAACCGGTCTGGCGAGAGAGTAATGTACGCCTTATTCTTGATTCTAAAGGTCCTGTTACTTAGGTTTCGCAGTACAGTATAAATTTGTGTAGAAAATATCTTAATATCTCAGGTTGTTGAACACTATGAAACGGCCCACTAATAACCGGTACTAAAAGATTAAGGCTCCTTCATGACAACGCACCTACCTATAGATCAGACGTTATAACAAAAGGTATGGCCGTTTTACCACATACAACCTACAGTCCTGACCTAGCTCCATGCGATTTTTGGTTGAGTGACCTTTAAAGAAACCCTCCTAGGAATGTTGTCATGCAGTCGGAAGTGCCGTATTCCAGTGTATGAAGCGTATACCAAAAGAGGACTATAGGGCGGCATATTCCACATGGATTTCAAGACCGAAAAAGTATGTCCAGGTCAACGGAGACTATTTTGAGGAATTGACATAATTTGATTTATGATAGTGACGTTAATTTACCACTTACCCGTTCTCAGAACTTTTGAATTGACCCTCGTATTGGAATTTCTGTAAACCATCTTTTATTCGTAATGACTTTATTTTATTTAACCGGACGTAAACTCGTTCCCGACGATTAATTTTCGTGATGGTGGCGATCAACCCCTTTTTGGATCTGTTGGTAATAGACATGGACCTTTTAGGATCAGTTCGCAACGAGAAAATCTCGCAAGAACGAGGCTCTTGCGAAATTTCTCGCACGCGAATAAAAATTTGCTGACAGTATAGTCTGATTATAGTTTACTTACCACAGGAAACTGAAAATACAAAGAAAACAACACCTAATTAATATACATAATAATCAATAACACGAAAAAAGAAAACGAGAATATAGCTTTAAGTCGAATTGAAAAAAAAACCCCAATCAATAGTGTTTCAAAGATGATTTGCAAGATATGTGTTGTTTGTCAAGTGTCGCATTTTGCATCATATTTTACCTGTTTGTGACAAACTAAGTAATGCTCCCGATGTCGGTAACACGTTGGCGGACTGTGACGTTTGGCAGTGGTCAGGCGACTGAGAGATATTGACGTAAGTTCCGGAAGACAAGGCCTGGATTTGATAGTGAAAATAACCACGGAATTGCATTTTTTGTATACAAAGTTGAAAAAAAGAAAATGAATGAAACTACGTCAATTATATTTCACATCAACACGATTTTCAGTGTATAATTACCAGACAGGTGTATCTTCTGGTTGCTGCACCATCTACTGTTGAATCAAAGTTATACAACCCTACGTAGTAATTAGTTCCGGATTGGATTTTTACTACACAACCAAGCTTACCTCCAGCTGTAACAATGAAAAAGTGTGATAGCGATCATTTAATAAAACATTGTCTATTTTAAGGGGCTCTCTACAACGTCACAAACATAGCTTACTTCCATTGAAACGCCAAATGCTTAAAAAAATAGCGAATTAAGGGGGTTTAACAAAATGAATAAAAAGAAATATTTTGGAACCTTATTTTATTGGATATTTAGCCTGTTATTAGAAACAAATCCATGCAACATGAATCGATTTCATTTCATAGATTGACTGAACTGAAGCACAAATTGTGCCCATGGAAATCCATAATGAATGTTAAATACCAAGTATTCAAAATCTCCGTAGACAGTGTATGTACTTTCTTCAAAATATTGTTTGAAATATCAATGTGATTTTGTTTCATGGAAGACTTCTACTAAGATATGAAAACTTCCACTTTTCATTTAATTGTTGTCGTGGGGATTAGCTGTATAAAATTGAAAAGTCATATATTTTGATGTTGTTGATATTGGAAAAAAATGTTCAATTTTGAATAGTTCTTTCAACCTTTCAATATTTTTTAACACCACTTGACGTACCCGAGTAAGCTACGACCCTGCTACAAAGCGTGTAGTTGAGTGTGATACGTGAGGTATCTGTACATCCGTCCCACTCCGAGTTCGCCCCACATGACGTAGAACTGTCGAAATAAGTGTAGGTAAAAGAACCCAGTAATGGCGTAGGACAGGTCGTCATGGCGTTCTCCTCGGACCCTAAATCGTCAAAATAAACATGCAGATTTTTTTTAATTGAACATAAAATATTTCTTACAGGTGGAACAATTAAAAGATAAATAACATGGAAGCACGTATAGTGTCAGGTAAGGGGCTGTCTCCACCCACTTTTCCCTTTACGTAACCTTTTACTCTTACCCTTGATGAAAATGTTTTGAAAGGGAAGTTGCCCTCCCCTATAATTTTTGTTGCAGCAAAATAAAATTGTCTCATGAATATATATTAATGTATATAAGATGTTTTTTGCAGAAAAATTTCAAATCTTACCACCTACAACCTCTTGCCACAAGACAAGACTTTCGAGTTTTGGACAATAAACCTTTTTTTTCAGTTTTCAACGATTTTTTCTGGTAAGAATTCAATATTTTATCTGTCCCCCCCCGTCTTCCACTTTCAAAAACGCCGCCAAACGTGACTGATATGTACACGTTTTAGTATTAAGCTGTACTTTTTGGTTAACAAGATGTGTTTGTGAAACACTGATGCCACCGTATTTTGAAGCTTATGGCGGAGGTTAAAGTTTCTCAAATGCAAATCAAAAAATTTTTTTTTTAGCTCACCTGAGCCGAAAGCTCGTGAGCTTTTCTGATCATATTTCGTCCGGCGTCCGTCTGTCTGTAAACTTTTCACATTTTCGACTTCTTCTCAAGAGCCGCTGGGCCAATTTCAACCGAACTTGCCACAAAGCATCCTAGGGTGAAAGGAATTCAAGTTTGTTCAAATGAAGGGCCACGCCTTCATTCAAGGGGAGATACTTGGGAATTAATGAAATTTGGTGGCATGTTTTAAAAATCTTTTTCTCAATAACCACTGTGCCAGGAAAGATGAAACTTATGGGGATACATCCTCAGGTAGTGTAGATTCAAGTTTGTTCAAATCTTGACGCCCGGGGGTAGGGCGGGGCCATAATGGCCGACCAAAGTTTTACATAGAAATATATAGGAAAACTTTTTAAAAATCTTCTCGAGAATTGCGAAGTCATAATTGATCATATTCATATGGAAGCATCCTCAGGTTTTGTAGATTCAAGTTTGTTTAAATCATGATCCCCGGAGGTAGGGCGGTGCCACAATGGTCAGCAAAAGTTTTACATAGAAATATATATAGGAAAATTCTTTAAAAATCATCTTCTTAAGAATAGCAAATCCATGATTGGTCATGGTACTACTTTTCAATAATAAACTAAAATCTACTTTTTCCTAGCCACAGTGCTCAGTTGAGCGATGTGGCCCATGGGCCTCTTGATTTAAAGTGTGGCAACCTCCAAGGTCAAATACATGTATGTTGATACCCAAAGAAATGTATTGTCACAAGGAATGCACATGTGAATTATAAAGGCCATAGCTTTAACTTAGTCAATGTTAAAGGACAACGGAATTTTTCTTTTTGTGGACAAGAAGACAGACAGCTAGAAACAGATAGGCAGTGCAAATTAATTTATTCCCAAATCAATCTGATAAAAAATCAGATCCTTGATGCTCCTTTTAAACGGTCGCCCGGTGGCGCAGTTGTTAGAGTGTCTGTATTAGACTCGCGAAGTAAGGAGTCGATCCTTCTTACCCACGGGTTCGAATCCCACTGCACTTAAAGATCGGACCTTCGAATGAGACCGTATAAACCAAGGTCCGGTGTCGCAGTAGGTGCTGGCACGAAAAAAATCCATCTCTACTCAATGGCCCTGAGTGCCATGCCGGCGACAAAACTGACAATCAGAAAGACGCTGGTGATTTATATGCTTTTTATCTTATACAATTGTTTATGTTTTATTGCACCTGTTTGCTTCATCCGTCATCGTCGCGCAAGCCACCAGTGGAATTAAATGGACACTTAACCAAATGGTTTGTAAAGATGGAACCCTTATAGTCACCATATTAGTATACAGTATAGAGTGACATATATTTCAATTTTTTTGCTCGAGAAAATAATCACATTTTAACAAAGCTCTTTCTCTCTCTTAAACAGAATTTATATCCCCTTGATAAAAAGAACTCCCCTACAAAAAGATATCTTAAAATTTTGGAAATAGAAAAAAAAAATTTGTAATGTGAAATATACCTCGGGGAACCTTATGTACAATACTTTGTAATCAACATGCACCTAACGCTCAATTTATCAAATGATCCAATCTTCCACGTAACTTGGGTCGATGTTGATGATAGTTCGTAATGAGTCTATGGCTCTGTGACAGTATAGGTATGCTACAGAGGGAAACAAACCAGACGCATTTACCAAAGATTGAGGCAGACCAAGAATGCACTACTTACCATTTAACTATCGAGCCAAGTAACATTGAAGATTGGTTCATCATTAGTATGGTTCTGTGTTAAGCGTCTGCGACAGTACAACTACAGAGACGGAAACAAACCAGACGCACGTACAAAAGAATGAAGAAGGCCGCAGCGTTGCTCCAGGCAGGTTGTAGAGCTGTTTTAGACAGAAGGAAGCTAAAGGAACGTTGTGAAGCTGCGACTGTGATACTGCGAGTGTTAAGGAAACCAGTGGCACAAGGAGTTTGTCAAGGTTAGTCATTGATCGGCCTTGAAAACTTAATCAAGTATATTGGTTGGAACAAGTTGACCAGTTCAGTATATCTGTAGCATTTATGTTGTATTAGTTTGTCATTATCAAGCATCAATTTTTAGGACCAGGAGAAAGCTAAAGACAGGTAGAAATTCACCTGAAAACAACGGTCGTACAGAGAAGGTACGGGAAATACGCATCGCTTTGTGAAACCAAGAAAACAACTTTGAAGTGTCCTTTTAATGCAGGTTCTAAGGGTGTAAAATTTATTCATTTTTAAAAAAAATTGTATGACCATAATTTCTGTCTGAAATTTCATAGATTACCTGGTAATGTTAGAGGTCAAAACCTTTTGAAACCAGAAGTCTCTGTTGATTGATTGAATATTGTTTAACGTCTACGTTTTACATACATATCTCAATTGATTCGATATGCTAGATCATTCTCTTCGTATGTACAATTTCTAAAACGAGGTAAATTATTGACAAACAAGTTCATGAATCTAGACTATCAACAGTCTTGTTTAAAGCAATCATTTCGTAAGTTCTATGGTCGATACCATGACCTTGTCAGAAAATACAATTTATCATTAGGTAAAATGCTGGCTGACGTTTTTCATATTAATTGTAAGTCCATTATTTATACACTGAATTGACGACGGGTTTTTCCATTATTTCCCGATCATGACAAGGAGCACACGGCGGGTGTGACCGACCGGTCGGCAGGGGATGCTCACTCCTCCATGGCACCTGATCCTACCTCTGATGTTTTGGAGGTCTGTGTTTGCTCTGCTCTTATTTTGTATTGTTTAATGTACTTTGATATATTGAATAATTTCGTTATATCCATATCCTTCATATGAGTAAATTCATTACATGCTGTGAAATTTTTTCCACTGCATTATCACTGCAATTCATTATATTTTTATGATACTTTATATTTGTGGGTAACCCTTATGGCATTTAATGATAATTTAGTAGGGATGTCAATTTTACTCGGACAGCTTAGTCGAATAGTCGGATGCTTTAGTCGAACGATAGTCGAATATTCGTTTAATTTTAATTATTTTTTCGTACCAGTTTCACTGTTTGTCTTTTACAGACTAGTTTACAATATTTAACCTACGCTATCTCCATTATACTAGTACAACGACTTTCTGAATTAGGGATGTCAACGAATATTCGAGTACTCGACTATCGTTCGATCATACCGTTTTTTCTTTAGTCGGTTATTCGTTAAAGATGTGTTTAATCAAAGTAATTTTGAATTCAAGGCAATAAACTTGTATTTGCCCATTTCATTTATTTACAGATTAATTTTTTCATATGTAAAATTAAGGGTATGGTATAATTGTTCAAATTATTTGTACGTCGATGTATCTTCGGTAAACATGTCTATTCAGAAAGAATATTAATTACTAGTAAACAGCTATTACAAAATCGGAAATACATGTAAATCAGGGTCAGTTAATATGAGAGTAAGTAAACTGTGTTTTCTTTTTCTGATATTAATTTCATACAATCATGGATAGTTTGCACAAAATTTCATAATTCAAATTTACCCCAAGCTCTCGCTCTCTCTTTGTTTTTATAAGAGACGCGCTTTAATTGTTTACCTGTCAAAGATCATTGACGGACACGTAAAAATTGGCTTCAATTATGGGTACATGTACTACCGTTATGTAAGTCTTAGAACAAATACTGGCGTTGGATATCCTGGATTTAGATAAAACCTGCAGATAATACATTAATTTTGAAATTAAATACATTGGATACATATTGATGTACATTTATATTGCACTTCCACCAGCAACTGGTTGCGTCTTCATTAAAGTGAAAATTTTTCGAGAGGGACGTTAAACAACATACAATTAATCAATCTTGTTCCCTTCTTTTACCGGTATATTAGGGGCGAACTAATTGAATAATCGTAACTTACTTAATATTTTTCAAAATGAGAGTTTGAGTTTATTCTCATTCAAAGTAAGCCCCTCTAGCTTTTATTCACCTTTTCAATCGGTCTGCCAATGCCCGAAACTCTTTGAGCCTTGTTTACAGCAGAGAGAAGATCTTGCCGGTGTTGTAGAGTAGGATTTCCCCAATAGCCAGCTTTCCCCCCGAAAATCGTACTGTAGAATAGGATTACCCCCCTCACATCTCACACCAGAGCCCAATCCCCCCCTTCTCTCTAGGAGTTGGATTTCCCCCTTTTTAATTTAAATGTGAAAAAGATAAATGACAAACTGATTTTTAAAATGGTAAATGAGTGTTTTTTTACGTTTGTTGTAGGAATTTTCTAAGCATATATTTCAACAAATCATGGAATCTCAACCAAAATGTAGCTTTTACAAGAAATGTTAATTACATTCTTAAAATATGATGAAACAAAACAAAAGATGAATGTTTAGGTTGGTATATATTTTTGGACCTATATTTGGTAGAAAGATTTCTAAAATATTAAGAAATTGTAAACTTACTATGATGTTCATTTCCACCTTTCCATAACCATCCTTATCAATCTAGATACAATTTTTTGTCATATTAAATCCCATTTTCTTCATGAATTTATTTGAATTTAAAAAAAATTGCCCGAAGGAAGCCAAGAAAAATCGGATTAAAAATTTTCATGTTCATTTTTCATGTTAACGTATGTTTAATACATCTGGTCACCATTTTGACACTTGTATCAATGTGCCAGCCATTCGTCCTCAAAAATAAGAAGAGCAGTTATATTTCATTGGGGGGAGGGGATTGGCTCTGGGGGAAATTACACTCTATAACTACTACACAGACTAGGATTTCCCCCCGGAAAATTGACTCTGGGGTGGGATTTTCCGCAGGGGAAATCCTACACTAGAGCCAGTTTTCCTGGGGGAAAATCCTACCCTTAATCCAGTTTTCCGGGAAGGGGGCGGGGATTTTACTCAGTCTAGAGCCAGTTTTCCGAGGAGGGAAAGCCTACTCTCCCCGTCGGTTATCTTTCAAAACTTGAAATATCCAGAATTTACAAACTGCCATATCTGGGCTCTAAGGGGATAGGTTAGATTTTCTGTACGCAGTGTTTTTATGATGTCCATCACAACCCGACATTTATGGCTGGTAGTCAGATACCGGGTATATCTGATGTTTTACAGGCTTTTTAGTACGATTTTGATATTTTGCGTTTTCCTGGCACGTAAAATATCAAAATCGACCCCACCACCAAAGCCTGGAAAACGTCAGATATAACGGACTATATGGCTAGGTGCGTTATCCTGCTGCAGAATGAATCCCATCGTCTGAAGCAACGGATCGGAGCCCGCATAAAGCTTTCTCCTACCCGTGGCTGCTTGATCACTAAAAGTGTCGTAATTTTCTCTATTGTGACGACATATTCATTCAATTAGAAGTTTTGTTTCTATCGCAATTGAAATCAACATGCAATTTACATCAGCAGTATAGAAGAAATATTCCGTACTCAGCGATTGGGTATTGAAAGGTCACATCATCAATTAGCAGTTTTATTTCTATCGCAATTGAAATCAACATGCAATTTACATCAGCAGTATAGAAGAAATATTCCGTACTCAGCGATTGGGTATTGAAAGGTCACATCAATGTTCATTATACGACTATTTGTATGCTTTCGGTCAATATTTGAATGAACTACGAGAAATTCTCTTCTCATTCAACTTCGGCCAAAAGAAGGGAGAAGATCGTACATTTTGGCCGTGGTTTACGATGATGAATGACTCCAGATTTGGCAGATCTGGGCGCTATCTCTTTACTGCTCTCAACAAATCTAATTTGATAACTCCCGCAAAAGTAGTCTTTAGTAACTGGCGTTTTGTGTGGTACCATGTGATTCAGAATAATTCCGTTGATGTCCCTGAAAACAACCTAGCATAACATTCCCTGCTTACTTCGTTACACGTGCTTTCAATGGTGATGGCGAGAATTAATTGTATGTTGTTTAATGTCCCTCTCGAGAATTTTTTCACTCGTGTGGAGACGCAACCACTTGCCGGAGAAGAGCTGCAAATGCAAATTCTGTCCTATACTTGGCATTTAGGTCTATTGAGCAGGAAGGGATCTTTTTCGTGCCAGCAACTACTGAGACACGGGACCTCGGTTTATACGGTCTCATCCGAAGGACCGGTCTCCACGTCCCACCGTGAAATTCGAACCCGCGACGTAAGGATCAACACCTTAGTTCGCGACTCCAGAGCAGACGCTTTAACCACTGCGCCACGCGGGCAACACGATGGCGAGGAAGGATACTTCCAAAAAGAATTTTGTTTACTTTCTGAAGAAATTTACTCTTAAGGACCCGTTTCCATGTCCCTCAGAGGGTTCGAACCCGGTTCGACCTGGGGACCGGTCCTTCAGATGAGACCGTTTAAACCGCAGTAGGTGCTGACACGAAAAAGAATCCCATTGCTCAATTGCCCGAAGTGTCGAGTATAGAACATAATTTGCAGCTTTCCACCGGCAACTTGCCCTCTCCTTATGAGTGAAAAATTCTTCAGAGTGACATTAAACATGAAAAAAAAACAAACAAACGTAAGACTGCTACGCATTAATGATTCACTCTCATACTCAAAATGTCAGATACGGAAAAATAGGCGAGGAACCAATCTTCCACAAACTCGCCGCATTTAAGCTTTAATACTCGTAAAAATCTCGAGTGCTGTTCCATAAGTCAGGCTAAGATCAACGCTATTTCATTAATCGTAACTATATTATCATTCATCACATTACAACACAGAGACACGTTTGTTCGGTTCTTACGTTCCGTGGGCATCAAAATCGATCATCATCTTTCACCGTCTCCCTTCCCTCAATAAAACGTTTCATCCACTTACTAATTGTACTTTTTGCAAGCCCACTATCCCCATGAACTTGTGTAAATCATTGTGTACTTCCGTGAGAGATTCACCGAGTTTTACTGAAAAGTTGACTATGTTAGATTGACCCATTTTCGTCACAATCCTCTTCTATTTTGACATCATCTTTACATCATGACGTCATGCACACGTAAGTATGCCGCAAATTTCAACATTAGACCTACTGTTGTGCCGAAATTCAATCTTCTCTGTACTGTGGTTAGGTTTTGGTTGTTTGTTCGTATGTTGTTTAATGTCCCTATAGATGGAGAATTTTTCACTCAAATAGAGACGCCACCACTTGCCGGTAGAGAGTTGCAAATTTGTTCCTATGCTTGGTACTTAGGACCAATGAGCAGTAAGGGATCTTTTGTAGTGCATGCATCCTTGTGCCTCGAGACCTCAGTTTATAATTTCTAATCCAAAGGACCGGTCCCTATGTTCCACAGTGGGATTCGAATCAGCACGCTGCGACGAAGGGATGGAATCCTTACTTCGCGACTGTAGAGCAGACGTTCTCACCAACAGCTAAGCGGGCAACTATGTATAACTTTTCTTTCGATCCTATGTTCTCTTCTTCCCATCCAGTGCAAAACCACTAAAGTATTCTCGCACTCTGCATGAGGGGGTGAGTGTCTATATACAGTGCTCATAAAATTAAAAGTTTAAATGACTAAGAGCGCAGAGATGTGATGTGTAGTGGCTGGCACTGGACATCTCGGTCTTAAAGCTGTCCAGGGTCTTGGCCTCCACCATTCCTTCTGGTAAGGAACTCCACAGCCGGATGGCTTGAGGGAAGAAGAAGGTCTACTCTTGTACACTTCAGTTCTTGTATTGTACCAGGAATCGCAGGGTGTGGCCTCTGATCCTCAACAATGCTGGGTGAAAGTAGCTTTTCGCCGGGATGTCCACAAGACGGTAAACTATCCTATAAATCATGACAACTTGAGCCCTTTCCCGACGGATCCGAAGTGACTGCCATTGGAGCTAAGGTTTTTGTGGATTGTGAGACCAAGATACTTGGCAGAGTCGACAGTGTTGTCGTGCCGTGTATGGTATGATCGACGCGAAGTTGGGATTTCCGGTTTTTAACCCGCAGTACTTCACACTTATCCTGGTTGAACTGCATGAGCTATTTGTCCTCCAACTCCTGAAGCTTATTTAAGTCGTTCTGTATAAAGACTCGGTCTTCTGGTATTTTTATCCTTCTATGCAACAAGCAGTCATCTGCAAAGAGGCGAGTGGTAGATGACACTATTGATGGCAAGTCATTGCTGAAGATCAAGAAGAGAAGTGGGCCTAAGACAGTTCCCTGGGGACTTCCGATGAAACGATGGTGGCTGCTGATGATTGGCCATCGAGTACAACGCGCTGGTTCCGTCCGGTAAGGAAACTCGAGAACCAATGATGGGTTTGCCCTCTAATGCCATAATGGTGTAGTTTCATCGGAAGTCAGTAGTGGGGGACCTTGTAAAAGGCCTTGGACAAGTCCAGGAGTACGCAATCCATTTGATCTCCCATGTCTAGGCTCTGTGCAAGATCGTTGACTGATAGGATGAGCTGTGTCTCAGTAGACCGATGCTTCCTGAAGCCATGCTGACTATCAGACAAGAGCCCATGGCTATCTAAGTGACCCATGATGTGGCTATGGATTATATGCTCCATGACCTTGCTGCAAACAAAAGTCAGGGACACTGGACGGTAGTTAACTGCTGCACTCCGATCTCCCTTCTTAAAAAGTGGCGCGATGTTAGCCGACTTCCATTCATCTGGCATCCTGCCCTAGTCTAATGTAGCTTGGTATAGCAGGGTCAAGGCTTGAGGCTGGTGCTATCATGTGGGAAATTTCTTTCAGTAGTCATGCAGAGACTTCATCGGGTCCTGTGGACTTGTGGGGGTTGAGCTGTTGCAGTAGTTACTCCACCTCATTTTGATGAACGTTAATGCTTGGAACTGTCGGATGTGGGTCGGGTCCCATAAATGGAAGTGGGTCGCTGGGATTCTCAGTAGTGAATACAAATGTTAATTGTTGGTTAAGGATATCTGCCTTCACCCTGGGATCGCTGTTATTAAACCCATCGCGTTTTAGTGGTGCTACTCCGCAAGCATCAGTTGGTTTACTTTTAATGAAGTTCCACAGTCGCTTTGGTTTATGGTCTTCATCAATGATGATGTTGTTAACATACTCGTGATATCTTGTACTGGACATGTACATCATTCTTAAGGTGCTTATACCGTGAGTGGTCCTGAGTAGATCTGGTTTTAAAGTATTCCCTTAAGGCACGATCTTTTCTTCTGGACAAGCGCTTTAGATCTCCTGTGACCCAGAGCTGGTCGAGCGTGTCGTTGTCATCTTTGATGTAACATTCCTATTCAGGGCATCAAGGCATCCGCTCTTAAGACTGAACCACAGATCCCCGATTGGGTGTAAGGTGTCATGGCTTGCTGTGAATAGTTGACATAAGGCAGTCATGTTGTCTCTGTGACCTTTCAAGCCTGCTTTGTTCCACAGGTACAACTTCCGACTGATGGGTCGTTGAAGTTTAACCTGGAAATCACTGTCGAAAAATAATGCTTCGTTGTCGCTTATGCTTGGGAGTGGTCTCAGACGATTTCCTAGTGAGGGTCTGTTTGTGAGGAATAGGTCGAGGGTCGAATTATTCCTTGTCGGGAACTCCACCATTTGCAGTAACCCAGTATCAGCAAAAAAGTTTAGGAAAACGTTGTTCAGCCATTTTGGATTTTGATTTCCACTGATGGAGTTGGTTGACAAGGAGATATCTGGTAGATTGAAGTCGCCAGTAAGCAAAATGGGGAGGTTGGGTGTGCTTGTATGATGCTTTGGAGCTCTTCACTTACTAGTATTCGTTCCGCTTCACTTGGTTGCTACTGGCGGTCTGTATAGTCTTGCTATATATAGTGGTGGGCGTGTCCCTCTCTTCACTGATATTATCTCTGATGTTTTAGAGATGTGGAGTTCATCGCATGGTATATTTATACCCCCGCTCCGAAGGAGACTTTAGGAGAGGGGTGTATACTGTTTTACCCTTGTGTGTCCGTCTGTCTGTCCGTCCATGTGTCTGTGTGTCCGTCCGTAACAAATTTTCGTCGCAGTTTTCTCAGCAAATACTTATCGTAAATGCTTGAAATTTTAACACAATCTTCTCTGAGGCATGCCATATGGTGGGATACATTTTCGCTCAAATCCGATGTCAATTTCCTGTTTGTCTGTGTGTTTGTCCGTTTCATACATAACAAATTTTCGTCACAGTTTTCTCAGCAACTACTCATCGTAGATGCTTGAAATTTTAACACAATCTTCTCTGAGGCATGCCATATTTTGGGATACATTTTCGCTCAAATCCGATGTCAACTTCCTGTTTGTCTGTGTGTTTGTCCGTTTCATACATGACAAATTTTCGTCACAGTTTTCTCAGCAACTACTCAGCGTAGATGCTTGAAATTTTAACAGAATCTTCTCTGAGGCATGCCAAATTTTGGGATACATTTTCGCTCAAATCAGATGTCAACTCCCTGTTTGTCTGTGTGTTTGTCCGTTTCATACATAACAAATTTTCGTCACAGTTTTCTCAGCAACTACTCATCGTAGATGCTTGAAATTTTAACACAATCTTCTCTGAGGCATGGCATATGGTTGGATACATTTTCGCTCAAATCTGATTTCTACTTCCTGTTTGTCTGTGCATCTGTCTGTTTCATACATAACAATTTTTTGTCGCAGTTTTTTTTGCAACTACTCATTGTAGATGCTTGAAATTCAATACAATCTTCTCTAAGGTATGCCATATTTTGGGATATGTTTTTGTTCCAATTGGATATCATCTTTCTGTTTGTCTGTGCGTCTGTCCGTTTCATACATAACAAATCTTTGTCACAGTTTTCTCATTAGCTATTCATAGCGGATGCTGGAAATTTTATTACACTCTTTGTTGAGGCATGCCATTATGGTGGGATTAATTTTGATATGAATCTGATGTCAACTTCATATTTTTCTGTGCATCTGCCTGTAATTGAACTTGTGTATATTAACATAATAGTGCTTATTTACATCAGAGCGGGGGTATTACTAGTGAGTATTGGCTCACAGATTTCTTGTTCCCTTTGTTATTATTATGACACCTCCATAACCATCTTCACGATCCCTCCTATCTTTGACAACATAACCTGTAAGAATTCACTGTCATGAACATCAGGTCTTAACCAAGTCAACGATGTCAGGGATTGCAGAATCTACAAGGCTCATGAAGCTCGCCTTTTTCGCACATCTGCTTGGTAAGTTGAGTGAGACAATGCGAAGTTTGTGTTGTGGCGGTTTTGCTGTGGTACCTGGTGACGTACCCTTCTTAGGCGAAGATGAGTGTAATGGTGAGCCGGGATCTCCTGTATTTCCCATTCTAGAGTCAGTGTTCAAGATGTCATAGGTTTTTGATGTGTCTCTGATGAAGGACTCGGAAAAGTTACGTTGAAAATTTCAGCAGGCAACATGAACAGCATATCGAGCTGACGTCAGAGTGAGCGTTGTATTGGTACATCTGATTTGGCATACCTAGGCATCCTACATGGTGCCACTGGTCACAGTTATCACATGCAGTAGCATGCTGACCCCATCTGCAGGCCTTGTGACAAACCTGACATGGGTGCTTTGATGGGCCAGGGTTAAGCTAACAGTCTACTGGTCTAAGTACTAGTAAAATGCTTGTTTTGAAAATGGTCATTCTTGCTGCGCTTTATAAGTGGTTTAGCGCCATAGACGGAGGACGAGATAAAATAATGAGACCTAATGAATGTTACCTATATGTTAATAGAGGGCTGGGCAACAGTTGCATCACTTTCTTCACTATAAGTAGCTACAAACAGCCAGAAGATCGTTGATAAAGTCAGTACAAGTGACATTGTTTACGTATTGCAAAACCGGAAGTTACAGGTGAACTGATTTAAGTTTATGTTCAAAAAAGGTTTTTTAGCATTTACATAGTTGATATTCTTATCTCGATTGCTTGGTAGGTTGTTTGGATCAGGAATCTGTTTTCATAAGAATGTTTTTTTCTAAACTATTGTTCTAAAATATTTTATATTGTGCAGGCCTCATGTACAAGAAGAGGTTTGCTTCGCAAGAAGGGACTTATTTTAAATTTTCCTTAGCTTTTTTTCTGGTAACAAAGCAAGCGAAACAGATCCCTTGCTGGGTTACCAGAGGAAAATTACTTCAATATCATTTTGGAACTTTAGGGATTCCAGGGATACTCATTCTAAGTAGCGTTTCTCAATCAAAAAAAAAATCAAGCATAAAATTGTAAATACATCCATTTAGAGATGTTGAAATCTCTGTTGTCCTCTCCTGTCTAAAATTTGCTTTTAATTTAAATTGTTGAAAATTAAATATAATACTAGTTTTAATTAAAAAAAAAATTCTGCCGTTATGTCTTTCATATTTTGAGCATAATTGCATACTTAAACATGTAGTTGACATTTATAAATAAAAAGGTCGATTGAACCAGACCCTGTTCCAGTCATGTCAATCAGATGCAATAGTTATGCTGTTTACAAAGGTTGATACAAGGTTTGATCTTGTGTTTGTTTTGTCAGTACTCATACAAAGACTCTCAAGGTCAAAAATCAAAATGTTATAACACTGCATACATTTTAAATACGAAAGCCAAGAAAACAAATACATTCAAAAGATAAGGCTAATAATAATGTTTTTTTTTAAATATGGGTCAAACTCAAAGGTCAAGTCAAAGGGTCAGATTAATGGTACCCAGCGGAAGGTCTTTCGTTAGAAATATTAAAGCCCCTGCATCAACTGTTTAAAAGTTATAGCGAAGGTTACATGTTTCAAAAGTAAGTCAAATGGCAAGGTTGAAATTGTTGGGATAATCCAAGCAAAGCTACACCCACAAAGAATACGTCTGATATATGAAGGTCCAAATGCTAACTGTCAAAAGTTTTGACCAAGGTAAAAGATTTTTTAAAAGTTGGTCATTAAAAGGTCAAAATATATACTCAGTATATCGTTAGAAAGGTCGTGTTATAAAACATTCAAAGTGAAGTACGTAACTTAGAGCAAGTGCTCACAAATTGAGGCAAAGGAAAAATTCTCTTTTTTGGTATTGTATGTTGTTTAACCTCCCTCTCGAGAATTTGTTCACTCATATGGAGACTTCACCACTTGCCGGTGGAGAGCTGCAAATGTTGTCCTATACTCGGCACTTGGGGCCATTGAGCAGGGAGAGATCTTTTTCGTGCCAGCACCTACTACGACACGGAACCTCGGTTTATACGGTCTCATCCGAAGGACTAATCTCCACGCCCAACAGTGGGATTCGAACCCGCGACGTAAAGATTGACTCCCTACTTCGCGACTCTAGAGCAGACGCTCTAACCACTGAGCCACGCGGGCGACTTTTTTTGAAATATGGGTCAAACTCCAAAGACCAAGAGGTTAAGTATGAGGTTAAGTATGTGTGTATTCAAAGTAAGATTGATTGATTGTAGATTGTTTAACGTCCCTCTCGAGAATTTTTCACTCATATGGCGACACCACCTCTTGTCGGTGGAAAAATTGTCCTATACCGGGCACTTAGGGCCATTGAGCAGTGAGGGGTCTTTTTGTGCCAGCACCTACTGTAACAAGGGATCTCAGTTTATATGGTCTCATCCAAGAGACCAGTCCCCACGTCCCACAGTGGGATTTGGCCCGCGACGTAAGGATAAACTCCTTACTGAATACTCCGCGACTTTAGAGCAGACGCCCTAACCACTGCGCCACGTGATTCAGAAGATGAACTGTCGCCAGGAATAGTAAACACATTTGAAGTACAAAAGTCATAGCTCCAACCAATCAAAAATTATGTTATGTCAAGTTAAAAGTTTTTGCAGACAAACAGCTAGACAAACGAATAGTTAGACAGACAGACGGACAGAGCAAAAACTATATGCCCTTCATCTTTGTTTACGGGGGCTTAAGAAGTATATACACAGACCTGCCTGCTTTGCCAAAAATGATTATGTAATTTTGCACGCCTTTTTGGGGTTTTTGGTTTAAATTACCGTACTGGTCGGGAACGAGAGTGCATTTTTGTAAAATCAACTTTTTGTGCATAATTTTGCATATTTTACAATTTATGACGGTTACGTTTTAAACAATGTACCTTGTTTAACAAGAACTTGGAAAAGTTCTACTGGAGTAGTTGTCGTGCACACGTCAGAAATTCCATAGGAATCAGACACGCTCCCTTTCATTCGCCCCAGATCGACGCTGTCCTCTATCATTCAAGTCCAGAGAGAAGGTAAACATTTTTTGCAATGTGCAAAGATTGTTGAATGAAAGATCGAGGAAAACGATAATTACAGAAAATAAACATAAACAAAAAGATAAATATTCTTTTTATAGACAAAACAGAAGAATGAATATTGGCAAACATCGGGTCATGAACAAATCACTTCAACCAACTTTACTTGAGAAAAAAAGCTTTTAAAGATTTCTAAACTTATATGCAAAAGTTTTACCTGTTTGCTGGTAGTAATAATAAGAACATTGCGTAACCATAGTAACATCCATACACAAATACAGGTACAGCTGAAGAGTTCCTATGGATCCATACGTCAGAGATACCGTAGTGGTTGTTCTATTATAGAAAAGTCCGTTCATTGTTTATAGTTTTATAGTATTTTATGGAGGACTTTTAACTTATAAGCTGAGAAAAATGCACAATGATTGTGAAAAATGTAATATTAACTATTTTAACTTTTACTGAGATACGATAAACAAGGAAGTACATGAATTGATCATGAATTGTGTAAAATGCTTCAGTGTTTTATGATTTTCAAATCACTGATTAATTATCACGCCAATAGGCGTTGGTGTTTTCTTATTTTCTCGAAAGCACGACTAATAAATCAAAATACAGATTTAACTTGTAAAACCCATCAGTTTTGTCTTTTATACAAGTGAAGCTAAAGACAATTCCACGACATTTTTATTGTGCTTATTTTATAATTCGACACAAAGTTAATGTTCGGTTACCTTGCTAGATATTTAGACCCACTGACAGTTACACACGTCCAGTTTGTACTTGTAGCCCCTGTGCCGTACCCCTTCTGTGACATAAACATAATGCTTCCTGAAAACTGCACTGTTCCATATTTGCTGTCTGTCCAGCTCCCAGTGGAGAGCGGAAATGTACAGGTGTGTACTGTTAAAGGAAAATGTACAAATGTTGAGTGCTAAATGATGGAAAATGTGCAAATGTAAAGGATATGCACGTGTCATAAGCTGCTAATGGAAAACGTACAGGTGTATACTGCCAATGGAAAATATACATGTGAAAACTGCTAATGGAAAATGTACATGTGAATACTGCTAATGGAAAATGTACAGGTGTATACTGCTAATGGAAAATGTACAGGTGTATACTGCTAATGGAAAATATACATGTGAATACTGCTAATGGAAAATGTACATGTGAATACTGCTAATGAAAAATGTACATGTGAATACTGCTAATGGAAAATGTACAGGTGTATACTGCTAATGGAAAATGTACAGGTGTATACTGCTAATGGAAAATATACAAATGTACAGAGCTTTATAAAAGAAAGTGTACAGGTGTAAACTGCTAATGGAAAATTTACGGTCGAATACTGCTAATGGAAAATATACAAATTTATAGAGCTTTATAATTGAAAGTGTACATGTACAGGCGTATACTGCTAATGGAAATTGTACATGTGTATGCTGCTAATGGAAAGTGTACAGGTGTATACTGCTAATAGAAAATGTACAGGTGTACACTACTAATGGAAAATGTACAGGTGTACACTGGTAATGGAAAGTGTACAGGTGTATACTGCTAAATTAAAAAATGTACAGGTGTATACTGCTAATGGAAAATGTACAGGTGTATACCGCTAAAATAAAATGCACAGATGTACATTGTATGCTACTACTAGAAAATGTACAGGTGTTTACTAATAATAAAAAATGTACAGGTTTTTACTGCTTAAGGAAAATGTACAAGTGTACACAGCTAAAGGAAAATGTACACTGCTAAAGGAAATTGTACACTGCTTAAGGAAACTGTTCAATGCTAAAGTAAAATGTACAGATGTATACTGCTATTAAAGAAAAATGTACATGTGTATACTGCTAATGGCAAATGTACATGTGTATACTGCTTAAGGAAAACTTAAGGTGTATACTGCTAAAGGAAAATATGTAGGTGTATACTGCTTAAGGAAAATGACAGGTGTATTCAGGCTAATTGCTAAAGGAAAATGATAATGGAAAAACACAGGTGTATATTGCTTAAGGAAAATGTACAAGTGTAACATTTCAAATAGGAAAAAGTCATATACAGATCTTTACTACTTATTATTATTATATATTATACAGATATGTACTGCTAATAGAAAATGAACAGGTGTATACTGTTAATGGAAAATGAACAGGCGTATACTGCTAATGGAAATGTACACGTTTTTACTGCTTATAGAAAATTTACAGATGTATACTGTTTACCAGTAATAGAAAATGTACTGATGTACATTTACATACTGGGAATTGCTCATGGAAAATATACAGGTGAAGAATATGTATGCGTTATATGATAAATGTACTGCTAATGGAGAATGTACAGGTATATCTGCTTACTGGAAAGAATATGCAGCATGTTTGAGAAATGTATATGTATGTACATGTGTATAGTCTAACAATAGTAGTAACAACAGTACAGTTTTTATAACAGGAATTGGACGTACTGCAAATAGATGTGTAACATGTTTATATTGTTATGAGAAATAACGGGATTTATGCATGTATTTTTAAAAGGAAATGACATCGGATATAAAAGAAAATCCAGCTATTTAACATTAGTGGTAGAAATTTTTTTTATGTTCAAAAAAAGTTTAGTTTGTATTAATTATTCATAATAACTACTAAACTTTGTTAAAATAATGCTATTACGAAAATTATTCATTACAAGAATCTTCTGATATTATAGTTTAATGAATCCTTGATATAAGTATTATATTAAATTCAAAATCATACCTGCGGATGGAAGTAAGCACAGAATTACATAATGTAGCATCATCCCTGTAAATCAAGTGACTGAGGTGTGGATAACCGCCATTGTTACAATTTTAGTTCAATATGAAGACTTGAAAGCTAAATCGATTAAACATTCTTGTCAAATATTGGTATCTAAGTCTTTTAAAGTAACTCTTATATTTAAAGTCATGCAGAAGTGTAGAATTTCAAAAGAATTCACTGGTCTGTTGGAAACAATACAAATCTAATGGATGAACTGTTTCTATTGTTTTATTAAATGTCGCAATTTATTGAAGTAATAATAGAACACGAGACAAAAATAGAAATGTAAATGCAACTGTGAATTAAGTTTTGTTTTCTCTAAAAGCGAACAATATTTATTTGATTATATCAGTCTGTTTTAATGTATGTCTGTGAGACATTTATATCGAAGCTGGTTATAATCTGAAGAAGAAAACCTTTTGATTTTGGAGTGAAAAGGTCAAAAGTCAAGGTCAAAATTTCACATATTACATAAAATACCTGAAGTTTCCAGGTGATGTCATAGTTCTTAATTAATTTCAAATGTAGTTCAATAAATACTAGAGGCATTTGAAAAGTAATAAATTATATATAAAACTAGCCTGTAGTAAACTGTTTTTCAAATCATTTTACATGCATGATTCAATATAATACTCTATATACATAAGCACCTGGCGTTACTTATTTTTATTTTAATATATAAAAAAATATACGCCCTTCTTAATAAAATAATTGTATTATAAGGTAGGGGTATATATTTTTTTTAATAAAAGAAAAATGAGTTACTTGAGGTGTATTACATGTATTAGGTAGGGGTTACTAGTATATATTTTTTTTAATAAAAGAAAAATGAGTAACTTGAGGTGTATTATTAGGGGTAGGGGTTATATATTTTTTTTATTAAAGGGGAAATAAGGAACGTTAGGTGTCTGTGTCTATATCCATTGGAGCAAAAATCATCATGCATATTTTGAATAATTCGTAATCCAAGATTCAGGGGCATTTATATGTAGTTTTTTGCTCTTTCTATCTGTCTGTTTGCAAAAATTATAATCTTCCCATAACTTTTAATTGGTTTTAGGTATGGCTTTTGTTTTTCCATTTTTTGCAAAAATTGTTATTTATCTTCTTCATAAATTTTTATTGTTATGAGTAAATTGCTCTCATGTTTCTATCTTTCTGGTTCTTTGCAAGAACGTAATTATAACATTTATTCATGTGACAAAAGCTTAATCTCTTTGGGTATCAACATTTTTGGTCTCTTGATCTTGTTTTATTTGCATTTTATAAACTTTAACCTTTGCCTTAAGTTGCCATATGGGAACATTTGTGATTTAAAAACACATCTTGTTTCCTTTTAGCATCCTGCATCAAAGCATTAGAAATCCATGAAGTCTTGTAACATTAATATTTAAATGATAAAGCAAATTCAAATATTAAGTTGAGATTATTCAATGTGGTTATATGCCCCTTTAGTTGGAGATTCGGGGGAATTCAGTTATTGGTCTATTCATGCATCTGCCTGTCTGTTTGTTTTGACAAAAACTTTTGACCAGACTTAACAAGTTTTACTAAATTACCTATGAAAAACTTTAACCTTGACCATAAATATTTATTGGTGGATACCAAGACTTTTAAGTAGCACACGAGTATTCCTAGTGTCAATTCTTTTCCTGGGGTACCAAAATTCTTTGCCCCATTGAATATTAGACCCCTTGGATATTTGAAAAAAACTAGAACTGTCCAAACAAGACAAAATACCCCCCGCTGGGTTTTTCAGAAGTAATTTTTTCCATAATAAAGATATGTATCAAAAACAAATTATGAAATTTTTCTACCAGTGACCTTGAACTTCCCCAAATAACCTTGGGTCAAGGTCATGACACACCCTTGGGTCATGGGCAATCTTTCAGTGAAATGAGAACCTACCAAGTTTATCCATCAGAAAGATATGGACCGGACACAAATTATGAAATTTTTCTTCCAGTGACCTTGAACTTCCCCAAATGACCTTGGGTCAAGGTCATGACACACCCTTGGGTTATGGGCAATCTTTGTGTGAAATAAAAACCTACCAAGTTTATCCATAAGAAAGATTTGGACCGGACATGAATTATGAAATTTTTCTACCAGTGACCTTGAACTTCCCCAAATGACCTTGGGTCAAGGTCATGACACACCCTTGGGTCATGGGCAATCTTTGTGTGAAATGAGAACTTACCAAGTTTATCCATAAGAAAGATATGGACCGAACACAAATTATGAAATTTTTCTTCCAGTGACCTTGAACTTCCCAAAATGACCTTGGGTCAAGGTCATGACACACCCTCGGGTCATGGGCAATCTTTGTGTGAAATGAGAACCTACCAAATTTATACGTAAGAAAGATATGGACCGAACAGGGAATATAAAAAATTTTCTTCCAGTGACCTTGAACTTTCCCAAATGACCTTGGGTCAAGGTCATGACACACCCTTGGGTCATGGGCAATCTTTGTGTGAAATGAGAACCTACCAAGTTTATCCATAAGAAAGATATGGACCGGACACGAATTATGAAATTTTTCTTCCAGTGACCTTGAACTTCCCCGAATGACCTTGGGTCAAGGTCATGACACACCCTTAGGTCATGAGCAATCTTAGTGTGGAGTAGTAGATTCTAATGTCCCTCTGTAAGAAAGATATGGACTGGACACGATTGCACAGACAGACGGACGGACGGACAGACAGACAGACAGACGGACAAGGTGATTCCTATATAACCCCCCAAACTTCGTTTGCGGGGGGTATAATAATTAACCTTCACTTTTGAAAGGGATTTCATTTTTCACTAAAACATTCTTTGTTTCAAGACTTTTTCTTTGTTACCATTCACCCCTCATGACATTGGAGTGTAACCCTCTTTTTGAAAAATCTTAAACCTTGCCAATATTTTCTAAATGGTTGATACTACTGTAGCTAATTTATAGCTAAAAAGGTGAATTCCATGCAACAAAACCTATTTTTGGGTATCCTTGACCTTAGAGTTTGGCCTACATTTAAAAAAGAACAATCTGTCAGTGAAAAATTAAAACAAAAGTTAATCATTTTGATTTATTTTCAACTAAATGTCTGTTTAAATCATTGAATGATAGATTACACAATTGTCCCAAAATTATAAATGTTTCAAAACTCTATTGGTGAAATTACCATGATGAGAGCTTTATGTAAATGTAAAATCATGTTTATTTTAAGTCCAGTTTGTAAAATTCAGCTGCATTCAATTTGAAAATCTTTTTCTTGTCTTCAAAGGTCATGGAAGCAAGAAGGTTCTGCAGCAAATCAAACACTGTTTTATAGTCAGCTTTGGCAAGATTGCACACTGGCCAATCAGATCCAAACATACATCTATCCACTCCAAAGCATGCCATGACATGCTGAAAATACAAATGTGCATGTTAAATCTAACATCTTGATTCCTTTACAAACACAATATTGCTTTCAATGTATAAATCCGAGTTTTCTTTTTTTTTTTTTTTTTAAATATTGGTACATGTAGTTAAAAAAGCTTTCCAGAAAAGTATGAAAATTAAAAAGTGATTACATCAATGTATAGTTTGAAGTCCTCCATTTTCCAGCAGTTCCAGTCCGCTTCTGTTACAAGACCAGATCTGAAACAGTCAGTCACAGAAATAAAACGCATGTATTTTTATATAATAATAATAAATTCTCTTTATCAAATTTTTGAAAATAAGAGGTACTAAATTCATGTAAGGCTTGTTTTCAAAAAGTATTTGCATATAACTGAAATAATTGAATCATGTACTTGAAAAGATGATAAAAAAACTATTGATGAATGTTTTTGACACAGTTCAAATCTATAGTTACTTCAAAAAATAAAGTTGTTACATACCAGTATCATGATATGCCTTAACTAAATTAGTACCAATTAAAAATCAATATCAAGAACTACATCACTCAATGATTTAAACAAAGAACTTTATTCGGTAGTAAGCAATATTTGCCCCCCAAATCAAACTTTGACGGAGAAATATTTTTTATTATGTTCTTAAACAGGGGGGATATATGCTGACTTCAAATCACTGAATACTTTTATAAGCAATGATGTCATATGTATAAAATGACGTCAGGAAAATGATGTAAATTTAAAATTACCATGATTTCTACAGAAAAATGTATATATATTACATTGATATTTTGGGTAAAAGTCATCGAGCGCAGGTCTGATTAGGCTCAATATTTTGATATAATGTGTAGAATAATAATATCAATGAAATATGTAAATATTGTTCCTGAGCAAACTTGCGCTCTATGAATTTTAAATCTAAAATTGTTGAAATTTTGTCCATTTTGTCCTCTTTCTAAAAATGACATAAAATCGGACTAGTTTGTGACGTCATCAATACAAAAAATGTTAATAAACTACTTTGAAACTATCTCTGACACACAATTTATAGAATTCAGCATATTTCAAGAATTTTTCAAAATCTAACTTTTGTGGGGGCAAAGATATGCAGTATACTGCATATAGTTCTTTTTAATGATATTTTAAACAATAAATCAAGGGCTGGGTATTAGCCAGAGATTTTGTATTGCGATATATTGTGATATTTTTAACTGTATTGCGATATGTATTGCAAAATTTTCAACATAATAAATATGCCATTTTCTCCTTCTATAACTTCAATTTACATGTAGAATGTTCATTACTTGGATAAGTAACCAATGGGGAAAAGAATCAAGTTGATTTTATAACAGTTATTTACTGAAATATGAATACAACAGCTTCTGTCTTGATGGTTTTTTTTAATCACAAACCTTTCTGATACCTTTTCTTAATAATAAATCATAGAATTCCTGAGTCTAAGCATTTTGCCGGTACCGTATATACTTGCTATTAAGTCGGTTTTTTGGGAGTTAATATCTGGTCTAAAACTCTTTGTCCGACTTATAGGCGAGCTATTAAAAGAATGGTATTATATGAGGTCAGTCCATCTGATATACAAGCTTATTAAATACAACCGACTTATAGGCGAGTATATACGGTATATCGATATTTCAAAAACGTACATTGTATTGCAATATGATACTTTTTGTCATTGTATTGCAATATACAGAAATATCGATATTTTTGCCCAGCCCTAAATAAATCATTCACTTACAATGCCTTGAAGTCATTTAGACCATTTACATGTACCACCTCAGAATAATCACGATTAATCAATGATTTACAATTTGCAGTAAACATCTGAATATTTTGCTATTTTAGCTTGATAAATATGATTTATCAATGACTCAAAATTTGCAGTAGACATTTGGATATTTTACTAGCTTAGCTTGATTATGATGAATCAATGACTTATGGTTTGCAGTAGACATTTTGATATTTTGCTATCATGATGAATCAATGACTCACAATTAAGAATTTACTGAAGACATTTGAATATTTTGCTATTTTAGTTTGTTATGACTAATCAATGACTTACAGTTTGATGTAGACATTTGGATATTTTGCTATCTTAGCTTGATAATGATTAATCAATGACTCACAGTTTGCAGTAGACATTTGGGTATTTTGCTATTTATGTTTGATTATGAATAATCAATGACTTACAATTTACAGTATACATTTGGATATTTTGCTATCATGATTAATCAATGACTCACAGTTTGCAGTAGACATTTGGATATTTTGCTATCTCAGCAATTTCTTCTCTCCATCCTTCAATCTTCTTGTCTTTTATGTATGGCTTTGCAATGTGATCAACAACAAATTTTAATCTGTAGAAGAGTAAATCAACAAAACTGGCTGTTAAAAATTATCAAATCAAGTAAAGTTATCAAAAAAAGGCTAGGGTTTGTTTTGAAAACAGTATTCAATTTTTATGCCACATTTTACAGAAAACCAAAAGTAAATTACCTTGGAAACTTTGATACAACACTTGGTATGTATTTCAGAAGAGGAGGTCTGTAATATATGATAATTTTGAAATCAAACTGGAATGATGAATTAATGAATAAATGAAAAAAAAAATGATTTAAACTAGTATACACCAGTAAAACCTCATGTATACATTATATAATTTCATTAAATTCTATGTAAAACATTGTAATATTATCTTTCTTTTCTTCCTTTTTTTTTGTACCTCTTTATAGTCTTTTCTATAAACAATAAACCCTGAATTTTACAATTTACCTTTGACTTCTTCAGAAGCTTTATCCTTCTAAAGTTATGCAATATGGATTTAACTTTTAGACAAACACACATGTATATTAAACCAAAGACCCTTGGGGCCACAATGCTCACTGAAATGACCTTGCTCCTTCTGTTTTTAAAGATTTTTGGCTCTCTTTATTCCCAATAAACTTTTGCTGAGTGAGGTATGATAAAAGTGCTACAAATAAAAGTAATCCATTCCACAAGTTCCAAGCAACTAACCATAAATTTTTAATATAATAAAATACCTTAGGAGTAAGTCATAGGGAATACCCCTTTCTTCCAGTTCTTTCAATCCTTTGTGAACGTCTTCTCTTGTGATCCAGTCAGGTTTTTCCATATCAAGAATGTGGCGGACTCCTTTAAACAAGGCATACTTTTGCATATCATCAAGGACTTCTGGAAGCTGCAAAGAATAACCCCGTTATGACAAAATTGTTCATTTTCCTTTGGGAAAATTTTTAAAAAAGATATTAACAATGTGGTAATAAAAGCCACCCTTCCTCCTCCAAAGAGATCAATAAGAAAGCTCATTAAATCTTGAGTGATAATTCAACTCTTTTGAAATATCAAACTTGAATAAACTAGGCTTTTTATGCTATTCTCTGTATTAAGTATATTTCAATGTCATATTACGTTCTGTTTTCATGCACTTTGATTTTTCTAGAAAAGATTTATTTCCAATCACTTGCCTTAGGACTGGTGAGGTCTATTCCAGCTACAACTCCTTTAATGGAAGGATACTTGTCTGCTTGGCTAATGACCCATTCTGAAATGTTATAAATTAGCAAATCAATCTGTGTTTTGAAAAATTCCAAAGTGTAAAAGCTTATCGGTTATCCTTTATGCAATGGTTAGACTTTAAAGTCCTATCCTTGGCAGCTTTCATGGTTACTCCAGCATGCTAGAGGTTCACGGCGAGATACTTTTGACTTGGCGCCGCGTAACGTATATAAGGAGCGTAGGGACGTTAACCGAGGCTCTTACTTGTAGGAGTACTTTCATGGTATGACCCCACCATACAAAGGTAAATTAATTTCCCATTTGTAAAAGTGTATATATTCAGCTAAAATGATATACAAAAGAAAGCATATATGCAGTAACTGTTCTTCAACATTTCTATAAAGAAAATAATATTATAATTATATATGCTTATTTGAAGTAATGTAACAATAAATATATTACTTGCTTCATCTGGAGTCCCATTCAGACACTGTACAAACACAGCATGTCTGACTGGAGTCTTTGTCAAGTTTGTTTCCAAGTCATGGGGTGCAAAATTTTGGAATATTGCCTCTTCTGCCAAAGTTGGCCAAGGATACTGGAATTTCTTCAAATCCCATATGTCTGGAAAAGTATATAAAAATGTAACAGGGAATGAGATACTATATAAGGCTGGACCAGGACCACTTCATCACTATAGTCAGATGCTCAACAGACTGAGTCAATATCCTCAAGGGTCTTGGTTATACCTTGTTACTTGATACTTAATTGTACCGGTATATAAAATAATACCCTATTTACCTATCAATATTGTTATAGACCAAGACCATGCAAGTATCTGTCACAATCCCTGTGGGTGGTTTTTTATGCACCCGGATCGATAGATCCAACGCGTATATTGTTTTTGTCCTGTCTGTTTGTCTGTCTGCTGAAAACTTTAACCTTCGCCATAACTTAATTTTGAACCTTGAAATATAGAGACTTCATATTTGGTATGCATACTCCACTAATAAAGTTCTTTCAAAAGACACCAAGGTCAATGACCTTGTGACCTTGACTGTGACCTACATGCTAAAAATAGCTATTTTCGAACTTTTGCCATAAATTTTGAACCATTAGGAGATATAGACTTCATTTTTGGTATGCATTCTCCACTACAAAAGTTCTTTCTAATAACATTAATATCAATGACCTTTTGAACTTTGTTGCCGCCGGGCGCATAGTGTTTCACAAACACATCTTGTTTTTAGTTGGCAATGACAGGGACCTACATATAGGCCTATATAGGCATAGTCGTAGACCTAAAGCATTGCAAAGCGAATGAACAACAGGAGATAGATTGCAGTGTATACAGAAAATCTTACGGAAATGGGAATCCACACAGTCTATTTCGCTTATATCACACATTTTTCTCCATGCTTTATCTAAAAACCAGATAAGACGAAATCATCTCTTGTGACAGTGTTTATATCGGAAGTACTTCATGAACGGTAAAATATAGGATCCTATCAAAGGCTTCGCATATATGGATCCAATAAAAATCCCATATACTTATATATCCTTTTAAATTTATTCTTTTTGATACTTTGATGTAATAAACATAGAAATATTATTGTACTACTTTCTCCATTAATGGTAAAAATCCGGAATTGAGACTTAGGGCTCGCCGACGACCGTCTTTGGTTCTGAATTTTACTATCAAGTTATAGGGTACGTCCGAGACGCTTTACTCCTATCGCGAAGACGCTTTATGAAAAATACTGAGGGAAGAAAATCGGAAATGGTTCGATACTGCTCTGTTCCAGGCTGTGGCAGGTTTAATGGGCATAGATTTCCAAAAAATAAAGATCTTCTGATGAAATGGAGAATAGCCATCCGTCGTGTCGATCCTAGGACTAAGAATTTGTGGTGTCCAGGCAAAGAAGATGTGGTCTGCCACTTTCACTTTAAAGAATCAGATTATAGGAAGACGGAGTCAGGTACGTTTCACGACTTATTTACTGTGTTTTAAATAAACATTTTGTCATATTTATAGTTGTTGAATTTAAAGTTAAAATTACTTCAAAGAGTTGTTTTAATATTGCGATTTTTTGTCAATTAAGATAAAGAGTTTTTGTTGATTGTTTGGCTTTGCGTTGCTTTGTGGTTTCTTTTTTCTCCTTTCAGAACGTCAGTGGAAGAGTGAGTATTTCATTTTTATTGTTTAAATTTTATAAACAATTAACCTATAAGAAGAAAGAATATAAAATATATTGAGAGTCAAGAGGTGAAAGCAGTATATTAAGTGACATCTTATACGAAATCTTTATTCTTTTTTCCTCTCTCTCTCTCTTTTTCCTAAATTCCATTGTGTGAGCTTTGGAATTGTTTAATAAAATCTTATAAATGTTTTTGATAGGCCAGCGGTGCCTGCTGATCCCAACAGCTGTGCTATCCATTTTTGAATTTAATGATAAAGAAACATGTTTAAGTGAGGAGGTGGATACTCCAAGATCCTTGAGAAAAAGACAGAGAATGGAAAATCAGGAGAAATCTGCCACACACCCCAGTGAGCCATGTGTCATGGAAATGTATACAGTTCAAGAAGAGGTTACCATTGATACCAGTGAGAGTCAGTTAATTGAACCTGAGAGGACACAAGCAGAACCCGACCCCCCTACTGAGAGGGCAGTCCAATGCGCTATTGAAACTTTTGGAAAGTATTCCATCGAACATTTTCAGTTCAAAAGCAAAATGATACAATATTATACAGGGTTTAATAATTTTGATCATTTTCAGCTGTTTTTTCATTCTTTAGGGCCAGCTGTAAATGAACTAAATTACAAATGTACTTTGTTAGATCCTAAAGATCAGTTATTTTTTATATTAATGAAACTAAGGCAGGCAAAAGAGGACATTGAACTTTCACTATTTTTTGGCATTTCAGAATCAACAGTCTCTAAACTTGTTGTTACATGGATAAATTTTCTGTATTACCAGTTGAAAGAATTAGAGGGTAGTTTCTGGGTGTCTATGGATGTAATTAAACAACATATGCCTGCAGATTTTTGTAAAAAATTTCCCAACACTAGAATTATTTTAGATGCCACAGAACAACCAATTCAGAAACCATCTGTTTTGGAATCTCAATCTGCTACCTGGTCATGTTACAAACATAAAAATACTCTTAAAACAATGGTAGGTATTACTCCAAATGGTGCCGTGTCATTTGTTTCTTCATCATATGGTGGTTCCACTTCAGATCGCCAGATTATAGAAAGATCCTCTTTACTAGATGCAGAAAAGTTTCAAAGTGGTAACAGCATCATGGCTGACCGAGGTATAATGGTACAGGACCTTTTCGCTGTACAAAATGTAAAGGTAAATACTCCAACCTTTTTAAAAGGGAAAAGTCAACTAGACCCAGTGGAAGTAATTCATGACAGGCGCATTGCCTCTAAGCGTATACATGTAGAAAGGGTCATTGGACTAGTGAAATGTTTTAAAATTCTCAAGTATGAACTACCATCTTCAAAGGTTCCTTTGGCATCCAGAATTGTATATGTATGTTTTGCAATTGCAAATTTCAGAAATTGTATTGTTGACAAAAGTGCTTAAATACAGAATTGAAACTGATTTCCTAATGATTTTTTTTTCTCATTGCAGTGACAAAATACAAGTAAAATGTAAACAAGAAAGGTTTAATAATTGGTGTAAGATTTATACAGTTGTACAAAAAAGCAAAATCTTTATGTAATTTAACATATACATGTGTAATTCATATTAATAATGTAACAGTATTAATAAACACATGTATCATGCACCTCTTAAAAGAGACCAACAGATCTATTATTGTTCATAAGCACAATTAGTAAAATTGCCCCTTTTCTCTAAAGTTGTTTACAATATTCAATTAGAATGTTTCAAGTGGTCCTATATTAATCAGCAATATAAAATCATTTAACATATTGCATCAGCAATAATTCTATCATGCCCCTTTCAAAGAAGGGAGGGCATATTGCTTTGCTGCTGTCTGTCGGTCGACTTAGTTTCCATTCATTTTCTTCCAAACCGCTGCACATACTGAATCGAAATTTGGTATACATATACATCAGATTAATATCTAGAGCAAGTTCCGTTTTGGATAGGATTGCACCATTTTTGACAGAGTTATGCCCTTTTGGAGTTAGAAAAATTTCAAATTGGGGGGAGGGGGGCATGATTGTTTTACAAACATCACTTGTTACACTAGATATGGTTACAGATAAAATAATCTATAATTAATATTGAAAAGCTGTACAGAACAAGTAAGTGTGCATATTTTATCATGATGGACAATTTTGGATGGGAAGTGACTGTACTTCACATGTAAATTAAATTCACAGTATGGATGACAAGTATGGTTTGAAATATTTATCATAGAACAATTCTAATTTTGGAAAAAGAGAATTTTCACAATACTCAAGATCAAAATCAATATTCTGAATGAACAGATCTTTGAAAGTATATACAACAAAATAACAACATTTCTTCTTTGCAATGAACATTTGCCCCTGTATTTGAAAGTAATATTTTGAATTTGGTTTCAACTTGAATTGTCCTGTTACAGAGTCCGTTGTCAAAAAAGGAAAGTGCTTCCCAGGGTGTATTCTTTCATTGCGACCTGCAAAGGGGCATTTCACTTCTATGAGTGCTTCCTTACCAACAAGGCCATCTGGTGATGCACCCAAGTAACATCTTTCTTCATCAACGAAGAGGCCACATCTGATGACACTTTTTCCTGTTTCCTTCTCGAAGTTCCTGTATTGAGAAGAGAAAGTGTAAAAATAATTTATGTTTAACTGAAGGTAGTACATGTATTAAACTGACAACTTCTTGATTCAACGACAAACCAGCACTCTACATAACCAGCTTTTTAATTTCCTATACTAGAGCAGTGCTGATACATGTAGTAGAAGTACTGGTAAGCTCAATATCACCTGTGTTAATAGTTCAACCTCCTCAATTCCAATTAATTAAATATTGTTAGCAATTTACCCATTTTCAGTTTTATTGTGAATGCTTTTCAGCCTGATGCTTTAATAAAAATTTCCAGGCATATCCCAATTATTACATACCTTATGGCACGAGCCTCATAGGTACGACCATGAATTAGAGCTTCGCTCCGAAGCAAAGCAGCAGATGGCTGGTGGATGGATTCACAGAGTTTCTGCTTATTCCTCCTGTCTGTTGCTAAACAGATATCTCCAAAACGAGATGCCGTGATCCGCCATGACCTTTCTTTAAACCAGTTTTTGGAGCTAGCTTGTCCACGAGTCCTCTCCTCAATTGCAACAATTTCTTCTGTGGTTACCTAATAGTACAAAATAAGTACCCAGTAATTATATGATTTTTCGCTTAACCTAGAATGAAATGTATCTTACCTAGGGAACTTACAAGGAAAACACTGTAGTAACATATATATAAAGAATTATTTCACTGAGGTTTATTTTAATACCTACATCAACAGCTTGTTGTACCCAGTATTCTGTGAAAGGTCTTTCTAAGTAGTCATGGTCAAGCACTGCTGTCTATTGAAAAAAAAAATTACTAGAAGGGAAAAGCTTATAATCATGTACGAACAGTTTAATTTTCATTAATTTGCAATGCTTCAAAATATATGAATATATAATATTTAATGTGGAACCAAGTGAATTATATACCTTAATATCAGCTCGCTCTATGAGATATCTAAATGTTAGATTCTCTGAGGTCTTAGAGCAGTAGTTGATGACCATATTTCTGACTCTGTCAGGGTATCCAGCCTTGTTTCTTAAATGTTCAGGACGTGGATCATCAAAGAAATCGTCATTCAATCTACGCTTCCTGGAAAGGTTTTCAGCTTTCACGGGTGATCCTAAATGATAAAATTATGAATGTTCAGAAAACACTAAAATGTGATAATTATTATGGTTATTTAAGAAAAATTTATGAATATATTATATGAATGAGGTGTGATATAAGCAGTATATTTCCTTGTGACTTATTGATTAAAGTCTTTTGTAATTTAAAACTGCATAATTGTTTAATTGCTCCTTTAATGTTAATTCCTATAAGCATATGAAACACATTGTATGTACTTAGCTAGAAACACTATTAAAAGAGCACATGAATTTTCAAGATCAACTTGACTTTCAAAGTGGGGGACATTGGTGATATAATGAAACGTTTAGACTAACTTGCTTTGTAAAACCAATCTTTATTAATAGTTTTACCTGAGTATGAATGTTTAGGCTTGTGAAATGTTTGTAGATTTTCTGTGCAGGATCTTTTGACCCAAAGGCCCTTTCCTTCACTAAAATACAATAACATAAGTGCAACTGCACCAAGGTGCTTGCAGGTGCCATGTGGTCCTCGTCCAGCAGGACATTCACAGTGACTATTCATTATGTCCCCTGAAGACTTATCCAACTTCATTTTAAAGTTATATGTTACCTGCAATAGATTTGACAAAAATCAACCTAACAGTAAACAAATTTCTAGTCTACATACAGGTATATAATACAAAAATACAATTTTTAAAAAATTTAATTTAATTTGTGTATCATTGTAAGTAAACTTACTCTTGTTTTCATAGCTGCTCCAACAATGCCTGTGAAATATAATGCATTGCCCTGCTTCAGATATGAAGCCGCCAGAATCCTGTCACTGTCAAGGAGCAGTCTTCCTTTTTCTATGGCCTTCACATCCCCTGTGCTTTGTTTGTCACCTATTGATATTGTTAAAGATAGTTCATAATACATGTATACCCAGGTATATAAAAAAAGAAGCAATGACCAAACTTGTACTGCATCATGAAAAATTAATATTAAGTTTGAAGTAATTAGTTAAACAGTTAAGTTGTAAAAACAAACCTGCTAATCTATGCACAAAATACATGTCGATTTGTTCGATACACATATCTGGAATGTCTTTTGTATGATCATCCTGAAGCTGTTGGAATCCCCTTGTAGGCCAGTCTACATCTAATGGCTCAGGAATGAGAATTGGTTCATTCTTAAAATCTTTGTTTCGGTCATATGCCCTTAGCCTACAGAAATATATTAATTATAGTTAATAACTATATAAAATAATCTAACAAAATGACAATACCACATATAATCATGTAGTAATGACGTATTATCGATAGGCCTATATCCATTATGATTATATCATGTATACATTGCGAAGAGACTCAGGAACGTTTAGTATTACAAAAATAACAGTGCACACCAGTCAAGACTTTATAATCAACATCACATAATTCATCAATATTCATGTGTATTAGATTTAAGTCTAAAGAAACATGTATTGCGACGATGTTTATGGCGCCAAAGTCGCGTCGTCTGCCCAGCAACACATTTGAAGGATTTTGTTGAAACTACTGGAAAATAACTATGCTATAACTAAAAAAAATATGTACCTTTCAATTAAATCAGCCTTTCTTCCTCTTGTTGTCGCTTCTCTCTTTCTTAACTCTTCCTTCAGTTGGGGAACAGTTAGCTTTAGATATGTTTCGCTTTCCATTTGTTATCTTTAAGCGTCTCTGTGACGGAAAAGCGTTCATCGGATGCCCCATACTGGGACGTAAAATTTAGAACCGAAAACGGTCATCGGCGAACCCTAAATATAAAATCGCGGGAAATGATTTTTAACAATATACGCATGCGCATTTACTTAGCTTCATGTTGTCAAGTATGGAGAACTTCAAGGTACTCGCATTATGTTTACATATTAAAAATGAATATTTGGTGTTATTTTACGAACTTGACTTGATAGTTTTTGTTTTATTTAGATTTTGGAACAGCTTGGCAAGGGTGTCCAGTTTACTATTTTAAAGGCGGAGAGCAAAATAGATGGGAAAACCTATGTCCTCAAAAAGGTATCACTAGTCTAGTTGATGAAAATGATTTCTAAGTTCCATCCGTTAATAAATATCTAAAGGTCTCTTTGGCTTGGCAACCTTGCTAAGTGATTTTATTCAATATGTTAAACTGTTTAGCTTTCAATAAAGGAATGCTGAACTTACATGCTCTAAGAATAAAAAAATAATAATGTGCATTTCTACTATGATACAGTGTACATGGCTATGTTATTATAAAAAATGTTTGGACTAAGTTCTGCTTTAATGAATTTTTTGTGTTTCTTTCTATCAGTTTTCAGTTTCAAATATATATGGTTTTCCACAGCATTGCTATTGTACCGCATTTACTGAAACATTCCTCCACTTTATCATATTTACTTAAATTTGATATCTTTAAATGTGTGATACTTATTTGAATATAATGTAGCTTGATATGTTGAAAAAAATATGATGTTGTTCTCAATTTTATATATATTTCTTTGACAGGTTGAATGTCACGATGAAAGTCAAGCAAATTTAGCCTTTCGAGAGGTAAAACTAAGTTAATTCCTTTTTACAAAGTTAAACATTATTTTTTATTGAATGATATAAATAAGAACAATTTCTTAGAAGCTACTAATACGCAAGTTTTGAGATTGTATTTCTCCTACGACAGAGGCGCAAAAAGTATCCGTTTCAGCATGGAGGTGGGACAGGTTGTTTCTGTATACAAACGTGCATAAATAAATGAACGATGTTCATGGCTTTTAAAATATAATATTTAATGTTATAGAAAGATAATAATGATAAGTCGTGATGCATTTGATGATTTTATTTAGCTAAACTATGTCTATTTACAAATCTTCTTTCAATTATAGGGTACTTGAAAACGGAGTAAATGCTGTGGTCTTTATAAAAAAAAACACGATTTTCTTAATTGTACAAACATTTTCTTAAAAGGTAGTGGGTTTTTTAAGTTAAAATAAGGAAAAGAAACAATTTGTCATTTAGATTGCTGACTTGCAATGATCAGATGCATGTGTACCATATTTATTGTAGGTCCATATCTCTTCCCTCGTCTGAAAAGTCTCACATCCACTGATATTTTCTTCTTTGTTCTGATTTTTTTGCTTTAAAAAAATGACGCCTTTACATTAATTCGGTTATTCTCGAGTTGAAGATTGCATCCTGACAATTATGTAGATACGATAAACCAGTATATCGATGATGCAGTACATGTATATCCAATATATAAATATCTGTCCCACCTGTCTTATTACGCAACAACGAACCTCCCCTCCTCAACGAAAGATCACACCAAGGGAGATAATCTCGAAACTTGGAAGTTGCGTATTAAATTAACATCAAGATCATTTGTCTATATCCAGGATTTAAAAACTAGCTGATTTTACTCCTATAATACATGTTATATATTACTCTTTTATACACGTTTCCTTATTAAAATTTAAAAGAATATGCATATTATATCAACATATTTCATTCATATAATTAATTTATACTTCAGGCAGTAGCACTGCAAGCTTTGGATCATCCTTACATTTCTGGCTATAAGGAATTCTTTGTGACATGGGAAAAGGAGGTACATGAAAAGTTTTGCAATCTCTTTTTGAAAACCCAAAGCTTTAAATTTCAACATTATCTTTTGTTCAGAAAAAAAATTATTGAGAGACAAATACATGTTGGATGGTGTGTTAAACAGTCATTACCATTTTTGTCAGTTGAAAGTCCCCAGTGTAACAGATTTTTAATGATTGTTATTTTTAGGATTCTTCTATGTATATGATTATTGTCATGGAGTATTTCCCAAAAGGACATCTTGGAAATATAGTTCAGAAAGCACGAGAAAATAAAGAGGCCATTCCAGAAGAGGTAAGCTTTTTGATTTGCAAATTACTTTGAATGAAAAACTAGATTTTTATCTCAAGATATCTTAGTACTTCCTGGAGAGTTTGGGTTCGTTGTTAAAATAAACTTTTTAAATAAGATGAAAGTAAAGCTTTATAGAATTTATATGTACAATGTATTATATATTTTAAAAAAAATTTCAGACTGTGAAAAAATACATTGGACAACTAATGGAAGCCCTGGTATATGTTCATAGTAAAAACATACTACACAGGTAAATAAAGTAAAGCCTTTTTATCATGTTTTTTTTTTTTTTACCCTGACATACCAATCACTTGATTTCAATGCTTTCTTCAAATGTACAGGAGAGAAAAAAGATTTTCACAAATCTCAAATAATCAAAATATTCAAAATATTTTAAGGGTCGCAAATGTGGTTACCCTATATTTTATCATTATGTCTGTCCATTTAATTAAAACTCTTCATGTGATACCTTGAGTGCCTTTCAATTTAAATACTTGGTATTTATAAGAGGATAAATGGAGGAAGGCACCATTAATTTTAACCTACAGATTTATCATTTCTTACATAAATGGAGAGACAGCATATATTTTTGGGGTTATCTGAAATGATCTGATTAAATGTCAAGATTGTCCAAAAAAAACATCTTAGATTTTTAAGTCACTTAAAAATAGTGGAAAGATCAAGTTGGTAATATAAACTCACTTTGAGGCTCTTTATGACTTTAGTGATCTTTTTCTGTTAATACTGTATAATATTTAAGGCCATATATTTCATATGGAATCCCATGAATAAAAATACAAGTGAAATAAGTTAAATATAATTGTTAAAAAATTAATCCAGAGAAAAGAAAATAGATTATCAGTTTAGTTGATTTTAAAATACACCATGAATCTTTGTACCTTTTCTTTCAGGGATTTGAGAGTGACTAATGTGTTCCTTGTAGAGGAACCATTACTCCAGGAAGACATCTTAATACTGGGAGATTTCGCCGTGGCATCCGTCATGTGTGACACTCGCACCTGCACAAGACGATCCAGCAGTATGTTACCTGCCTTCATTACTATAACCTATTAATATCCTGCCAGAATTCAAACAATTTTAAATGCCTATTAAAGGATGATAGAAAACTATTATGCAAAATTGCATAGTACTTTTATTTGTGCATGATAATTCTTCGTTACTTGTTTTGACTTGATACATTGTTAAGATTTGTTTTAGGATTTTGATTCCCAATGAATCAAGTTTATTTAATATTTCAAATATAATACTGTATTATAGCATGATTTCAGTGAATCACCATGGACTAAAACATGTAATCAAAATTGCGTCTCTATGTGCATAATTGTATTTGGCCCATGAATATTTCATTCTATTTTATGGGCAAAAAAAATGATAATCATGATGGACATTTTACTTGTGTGAACATTGCAAAAATGAGTGTTCACTTAACATGATTCATTTATTAATCAAAATCAATATTGAGAGCGTAATAATTTTTGTTTATCCAAATGAGAGATTATAAGGAAGTGAGGCTGTAACAAAAGAATTAACAGACTCTGAGATATGACTCTTGTTTATAGAGCTGACAAATTACCTGGCCCCTGAGCTGACGGAACAAGGTGCAGACTTCAGCGAATCAACAGACGTGTGGTCCCTCGGCTGTATCTTATTTGACTTAACCACGGCGTCCTTTCTGAGTGAAACAGAGGCTGTGACCAGACTGGGGGAAGTCAGGGAGGACCCTTATAAACTGGAGGAAATATTTGAAGATGTCGCTAAGGTACCATATGGGTTTTGTTTATTTCTTTTACACAGTAAATACCTTTAACATATCTACATGAGGTTTTACTGGTGTATACTAGTTTAAATCATTTTTTTTTTCATTTATTCATTAATTCATCATTCCAGTTTGATTTCAAAATTATCATATATTACAGACCTCCTCTTCTGAAATACATACCAAGTGTTGTATCAAAGTTTCCAAGGTAATTTACTTTTGGTTTTCTGTAAAATGTGGCATAAAAATTGAATACTGTTTTCAAAACAAACCCTAGCCTTTTTTTGATAACTTTACTTGATTTGATAATTTTTAACAGCCAGTTTTGTTGATTTACTCTTCTACAGATTAAAATTTGTTGTTGATCACATTGCAAAGCCATACATAAAAGACAAGAAGATTGAAGGATGGAGAGAAGAAATTGCTGAGATAGCAAAATATCCAAATGTCTACTGCAAACTGTGAGTCATTGATTAATCATGATAGCAAAATATCCAAATGTATACTGTAAATTGTAAGTCATTGATTATTCATAATCAAACATAAATAGCAAAATACCCAAATGTCTACTGCAAACTGTGAGTCATTGATTAATCATTATCAAGCTAAGATAGCAAAATATCCAAATGTCTACATCAAACTGTAAGTCATTGATTAGTCATAACAAACTAAAATAGCAAAATATTCAAATGTCTTCAGTAAATTCTTAATTGTGAGTCATTGATTCATCATGATAGCAAAATATCAAAATGTCTACTGCAAACCATAAGTCATTGATTCATCATAATCAAGCTAAGCTAGTAAAATATCCAAATGTCTACTGCAAATTTTGAGTCATTGATAAATCATATTTATCAAGCTAAAATAGCAAAATATTCAGATGTTTACTGCAAATTGTAAATCATTGATTAATCGTGATTATTCTGAGGTGGTACATGTAAATGGTCTAAATGACTTCAAGGCATTGTAAGTGAATGATTTATTTAGGGCTGGGCAAAAATATCGATATTTCTGTATATTGCAATACAATGACAAAAAGTATCATATTGCAATACAATGTACGTTTTTGAAATATCGATATACCGTATATACTCGCCTATAAGTCGGTTGTATTTAATAAGCTTGTATATCAGATGGACTGACCTCATATAATACCATTCTTTTAATAGCTCGCCTATAAGTCGGACAAAGAGTTTTAGACCAGATATTAACTCCCAAAAAACCGACTTAATAGCAAGTATATACGGTACCGGCAAAATGCTTAGACTCAGGAATTCTATGATTTATTATTAAGAAAAGGTATCAGAAAGGTTTGTGATTAAAAAAAACCATCAAGACAGAAGCTGTTGTATTCATATTTCAGTAAATAACTGTTATAAAATCAACTTGATTCTTTTCCCCATTGGTTACTTATCCAAGTAATGAACATTCTACATGTAAATTGAAGTTATAGAAGGAGAAAATGGCATATTTATTATGTTGAAAATTTTGCAATACATATCGCAATACAGTTAAAAATATCACAATATATCGCAATACAAACAAAAAGCGGTAAATCTAGTACTCTGTTATAAATGTTAAAACCAAAAACGGACACCGACGTTTTCGTAGAATCGCGATAAAAACAACAAAATGAAATATAATTTTTTCAACAAACAAGCGGAAAACATTAGTTATATGCCAGATAATTTGTATGCATAAAAACTCGCACATATTTTCTTTTCTTTAATTTAAAGTTATGCACATTAATAGCGATGCGCGGAGACCATTGAGACGTGAGGTTTCGTAGATCATAATATTGATATTATTTGGAAAGACACTTCTTCTTTTAAAAAGATGGAATAAGTATTTCAGTGAAATTGCTGGTGTAAAAAATACGAACATTTAAATTTTATAAAACCCAAAATATCAAAATAATTTTTTTAATGTCAGGTTCCTTAAGAATTTCAATCATAGAAATTTTTTTAACATGTTATGCAGACCATAATCACTAATAATAAAAGATTTATCTAAGCAGTGTTAGCTTGGGCAAAATAATCAATTTCCTAATCACTTGATACAGTGGTGAAAGTTGAGATATTTTGTCAAATTAAAAAAATTATTTATGTTAAATCGCTGCTTTATATACCGCTTGCCATTTATCATAATTAACTTGTAATTGGAGACAAACCATGGTCCGTAAATTATTACTGGTAATTTGATCATTTTTTTTTCTATTGTGTAGTTTTCCTAGGATAAGTATAATTATATAGAATAAACTTCAATTCAATCAATAACAAGTAAATCAAATTTAAAATAAACATTAATAAAAAGGGGGAGGGGGCTCCGAGGTAGAACCATATGTCAACGTCGTAGACAAAGACTTCTATACAAGGGGAAAAAAAAGAAAATAGGTGGGTGTTTTTGTGCATACAAATTATCTGGCATGTAACTGAGGTTTTCCTTTTATTTTTTTTAATCATACTTCATTTTGTTGTTTTTAATCGCGATTCTACGAAAACATCGGTGTCCGTTTTTGGTTTTAACATTTATAACAGAGTACTAGATTTACCGTTTTTTGGCAGGTGATACTGCTGATTCAGTATTAAATACGCAAGTTTCCTAGAGTTTTTATGCATTAATGAAGTCATTTAAACCTTGAAAATGTTCATGAGAAGTTTGAATAAATTATGTGCACCGGTAAAAAAGATATCGCTAAAAATCCAAAATCCGGGACCGTCGGGAGTCGGGCATCGGGAGTCGGGAAGACTAGATATACCGCTTGCCGTTATCCGCCATATTGCTTTTCATTTAACCGCTCGAAATTTTTCGGGCGATCCGGGCTACTTTCTGACCGCCCGGCGGCTTATAAATATTTGAAACAAGTGACTTGCCCGCTTCCGGAATATTAACCGGGTTGACCCGGCTTATGAAACAAGTGCGCCCATTATTGTTCATCTTGGTTAACTCAATGTTTAATCGAAATAAGAAGTAAATATTTATTTCACTGACGAAAAATTGTTTCAATTTCATTTTAATTATTTATTAGATAATAATTTATTAAAGGCATGGTATGAGAGGTGTTATAGTTGTCGTGTTTTGAATGATATTTTGGAGTTTTTTTTCTGATCGGGTTCGGAATCTAAATTTTTAATTCAAGCTACAAAGTGACATTGATTTTTTAGCATGTTCCCCTGTCCTTCCAGAGAATTTTATAACATTGAATATATGTAACTCAACATAACAGTAAATATGGTGAGTATGTTACCTGTACTATTGGTAAGGTAAAGGACAGCTAAGCTGTTGCTGTTATATAAGGAAAAAAAACAAATTGATCTGAATGACTGAAAGCTTTATATTTGATAAGTATTAAATGAACATGATGAAATACTTCAAATAGGTTATAGAAGCATAAATCAAGTTATTAAATTAGCAGGAATTGATATATCTTTTTTGATACAGATTTTTTAAAACCCTTTTTTTAATGGTGTCTCATACTAAGTTTTATAATGAATATAATTGGATTAAATTCTTATTCCCCATTCACATCTTTTTGAGTCATTAAAATGTCATTTTTCAAATGAATCTACATAACTTGGAAGATTCCAAACTTCCTTGATAGCCCTCAAATAAGTCAGGCAAAATTGGAAAACCTTTTGATGGTTTTATGATTGCCTAAAGACAGGAAATCTGATGATATTAGAATTCATTGTTCTTGGGTGCAACCTAATCTCAGCAAGATTCGAAGGGACTAAAATTTTGGTCTGATGTCCATTACAAATCTCAGCCCAGTCCCATACAACTTGACTTAGGGTTTCTTGCCCAGACTTTGTGCGCTTGTTTCAATCAATACAAATTACCACCAGATGTAAAAAATGTAATAAAGCCAAAAAGATCGAAAATTATGCCAATTAGAGAGGTAAGATTTTCTTTTTCTTTTTATCTATTTAAATCACGCCCTTTTCTCATTATGCCAAAAAATTAACTCTAAAACCCCATCTCCTAAGCCTGAAAACAACATTTGAAGTTTAAATGTTATCGTCTGTTAAAAAGCTCTGTGTTATGGCTTAAAAATAGATAAGTCTCACTTTGGGCAAACTTCGGCTTAAAAAAATAAAGTATGGAGGCCTGTTACGGGTATTTTATTTTAAATTTTTTCATCTTGTAATGTTTTAAGTTTTGTTTCTGTTGATTTATTTTTCTTTTTTTGTAGATATTTTCCATCAAAAGGGGAAATTACAAGAAATATTATAGGCCAAAGGCTGTGGATAATGCTTTCCAAGCAGAAAATGGCTCCTGGCTTGAAATTTCAATTTTCATAAAATTTCAACCTAAAAATAAAAAAAAAAATTAATGTTATAATTAAGTATATTTTATTTGTTGTTAAGATTATAGTTGAAAACAGGACCAAAAATCTAATACCAGAAAAAATGACAAAAAACAAATAAAAGAAAACAAAAACCCACACAAAATAGACTGTTTCACAGTAACTGCGGTACTGCTCTTTTGCAGGGCAAAATGATATAGTTCGGTGAAATATGACGTAAAAGTAATTGTTTAAAATACGTCATTTAATTATTCATAAAAAAAACTCCGCCAAATGTTATTATTTTGCCCTGCAAAAGTGTAGTACCGCAGTTATAGTGAAGGGGCTAATAACATAATTCGATGTTTTAATGACAATAACTGTGCGCCATACTTGCTATCGAAAATAGGTGACGTCATTCAAAAACAACTCGGATTATGGCGGATCCAAAGAAAGTTGAAACAGTACTGAAATTCTTGATTTCAAAAACAAATAAATGTCTGAATATATTTATATACTGTTGACTAATAATTCATAAATAATTGAGGTGAGAAAAACATAGATGCCTATATTAAATTTTTAACTAAAGTTTTACGCTATCGAAAACCGGTAACGCCAGGATAGTAAGCCTTAACAGTGCTGCGCTGAATAATGTTCACCAAGTATAGTGGGGGATCCGGAATTTTATAAGATTTTTTCATGAGATTGAAAATGTGTGGAAAATTTGGTATGGAATTCTATAGAAAGTAAAATAAAGTTGCATATCTAAGCACCAAGGAAAACCTACGATTTCATTTCAGGGATTTATTATTTATATCATTTCAAATCAAAATCAGTCAAAAAATATATATCAATCCATGCATCGAATTTTTGTGTTAAGTTTGTGTTAAGTACCCTTAAGCATATACAGCAACACAGGTAGCTAGGACATTTGCTTAGAAGATCTTAAGTTTGGTCTTTGTCGGGTAATTTATTATTTTTTTGAAAATTTCTCCTGGCTGATAAATCCTTTTCTACTCTTAACTGCTTTGAATTAGTTTCAGAGTATTTAATACAAGATGGATATTTAAGGTAAGAAAATAATGTCCTTTTATATTGCATGAAATATCAATATTATTATTATATGCTTGTTGCATATAAATAGCTGACCACTCTCAGATTTAGCTACATCTTTAAAGAAGCTAAAAGCAGACGACACATGTATGCGTTCCTTGAAACACTCTTATCAGAGGATAAAATCTGAGAAAAGGGGAAAATATAAAGCAAATTAATTTTGAGTAAAACTAATGAGAGCCTAAGTTCTATTTATAGTGTTCAACCATGTTAATTTCATAAAAAGAAGTATAGTTATCAGGATAAATTGCACAGTTCCCAAATTTTGTGCACAAGTCATACAGGGTCGAGTTCACTTGGGCACGATTTCACCAAGTAACACATTTTCACGTGGTAGCACACGTTCCATTCCTTATACAGAACCTTCTCGCTGAGATATTCAGATAGAAATTGATATTTCACTGTTCTACACAAATCTGCAAACGAACAATAAATCAATATCTTTGAATCAAAACCCTACTCTGCATGAGTGACCCAATATAAATACTCACACCTAAGTAAAATTTGTAAACCACATTTTGGAGCCGAAATGTTATTCTGATAAGGATAAGGCTAATAGCCGTTACTAGAGGACGCTTTAGTAAAAAAGCCGGAAAAACCCTTCGGGACCCATGAATTCAAACAAATTGGTAATTAATAAGAATATGCAATTTATTACGTATTTAGATCACATAAATTCCTTTATATACATAAATACACTTCTGCTTTATGTAAATACAAAAATATAGGTTTGCTAATATCAAGTCTAGATATAACCTATAGAAATTCCAACAGGCTGTTGAAAGACGATCTCCAACTAATCAGAAATCTCAATCGTCTTTTTTAAATGGCAACTTTACAGCACTTCTGTGTACAATTAGAATGCTTTTAGCAAAATAAAGAACTATATGCGGTATATTGCATATATTTGCCCCCACAAAAGTCAAATTTTGAAAACTTCCTGAAATGTGCTGAATTCAATAAATTGTATGAGAAATATAAATTAACAGAATATATTATAGTTTCAAAGTAGTTTATTCATAATTTTTGTTTTTATGACGTCACAATCTAGTCCGATTTTATATCCTTTTTAGAAAGAGGACAAAATGGACAAAATTTCAACAAGTTAAGCTTTAAAATTTATAGAGCGCAAGTTTGTTCAGGAACAATATTTACATATTTCATTGATATTATCATTCCACACATTATATCGAAATATTGAGCCTGAACACACATGCGTTCGGTGACTTTAACTCATATTATCGACGAAATATGTACATTTTCCCGTAGAATTCATTTTAAAAAACTGAAATTTACGTCATGTTTGTGACATCGCTTCGAACATATGTCGCCATTACTTATGAAAATATTCAGTGCTTTGAAGTCAGCATATACCAACATAATTAAATATTTCTCCATCGAAGTTTGATTTGGGGTGCAAATATTGGTTATTACCGAATAAAGTTCTTTGCATTTCACCAGTGACAAAGAATGTGAATTTACGAATTTTAATTTAACTCGTTTGTCTATGAAAAATAAAAGCCTAGAATTTAATTTATGGTGAGGAATAGTTGTAAAGTGTATTAAAAAGTCTTAAATGATGCTATTGATTTTGGTAAGATTTTGAGACTTCAAATTTTCTGCAATTTAATATATTTAAATAACGAAGTGTATCTAAGACGAAAGAAATCTGGAGCAGAGCAAACAGGGGCCTCCAAAACATCAGGGGGAATGTGTGAAAATTAGCGACATCAATCAACCAAACTTGTAAGAGATTTATTAGGACCCGACACTCCAAACCACACTTTTAGTAGATATGATTTTATGAGGGGGAATCAGGTATCATGAAGGAGAAGGAATCCTATTGCCAACCGGTCACACACGCGGTGTGTTCCTTGCTTTGATCGGGGAAAACGGAAAAGTTCGTAGACAATTCAGTGTGTAATTAAAAGCCTAACAACTACTGGTAGTATGAAAACCGTGATTAGATTGTATTTGTTAACAAGTTAATTGTTTCGACTACGACAGAACTTGCGAAATGATGACTTTAAACGAGAGTCTTGATATGCATTCATTTTTCATAACTTGTTCGTTTTAGATATTGTATGTACGTAGAGCATGCACTTGTGTATCGAATCAGCTGAGAAATATAAACCCAATATGCATATAGGGTGTATGGTCATAAGCATGATAAGGGTACATTGAAAGTTTTTTTTTAGAAAGTTTCGTATCCACATCCAATCAACATCAATTCTCCGATATGTTGATGCAAAGATACTCCTTGATTTCCTCATGTATACACTCTTGTAAATATTTCTGAAAAGTAAAAAAAGGGGGCTTGGAGGAATATTTTCTAGAACACGCTAGGGGTTTTTATGAAGACTAAGTGTTGTTTAGAAATTCATTATTGGTATCGTCATTCAAATTGTATTTATTATTGTTGGAAATATTTTGAATATTTAAAACTGGAAGAGATTAAGATCATAAAGTATTTTTCAGTAATTGAAACTAAACCTTGTGATATTATATATTTTTTTATTTTAGAATTTCGCCATCTACTTTGTATAAATTGTTTGGTACAAACTATTGAGAAAGAGATAATTTTTTTAAGTGAAGGATTTTGCAACCTTAGAAACTAACATTTCAAGAAAAGAAGCAAGTATTATCTTTCGGAAAAAATTATTTATATTCATATCTCAAGTATATCCTTGCACTTGCATAGTATTTTTTTTTTCTTTATCGTGTAAGAATTCAAATTATTTCAATGTTATTGAATATTCAGAACAATAATAATAGCTTTTTTTCCCAATTCATTGATAACATTGATGTGATCATATTTAATGAAAATTCACTATACTAACAGTATTTGAATGTCCGTTACTAGGCGAATGTTTTAGAAAGATTGGGAAAGAAAGATAACCGATTGTTAAAGATAACTCATTGTGGTACAATGTTTAAATAACACGGGAATAAATTGTTGCGAGATTTTAAACCATATAAAAATGAAATTTGTTATAGCGAGGAGATTAACCAGAATTTATCTGAACAAATTTGATCTCCTTCATAAAAAACACTCTTTTGATGGCGTTTTATTTTCAACTTTTAACTCCCCTAGAACCCCCTAGCTTTAGGTCTGATTAAAAAATTGTTTAAAACTACAAATTCAAGAGATGGAGTAGACAAATTTCTTAGGCATTTATTTATGTTCAAATGTTCAATATTCGTGATGGCGCTATATATTCACTTAATTGTTTATTAAACTTTTAAAATATAAATAATCATTTTGCAAATTAATACATAGCACAAAGATTAAATAGCAATTGTTGACGATCTTTCCCAAAATTCATTTATCAGGCACACTCCTTTTTTGTCAATTTAATACAAGTATAATTTCATCATCAACATTAATAATTACAGATTGGGTAAGAAACATTCATTTTCCTGCTTATAAATGATAAAGGATCCGAAATCAAAAGTGTTGGGTGTCATGTATACGGAACAATATTAGCGGGTGTCAATTAAAAAATAAAATGCTTTCTTTGGTTGTTACGGGAATGAATGTCGCAGCTGTTGCAGAAACAATACATAGCCCGCGTAAGATTATTCACCCCGTACTAACAACCAAAGAAAGACATTTTATTGTTTATGTTTATATCTGTTCAAAAAACCATTTAAAGTAAAATTAAAAAGATTAATTATTGCATTATTGATGTCTTTGTACATTTCATTGATGGAAAAGCACTGATCAAGAAATTAATCTGTACAGGTGACATGCCTAGTGTAGTTCATGCACCGATTAACGCAATGGGTTTTTTTTTAGAAATAAAGGAGGAAATATTCAGTGGAGATGTAAATATTAGCACATATATGCACTTTCTAAACTTGAATTCAATTCTGCAGGCATCTTTTTCTTTTGTTCGTGGCTTGGTCTTTTTAGCTCATCTGAGCCAAAGGCTCAAGTGAGCTTTTCTGATCAAAATTTGTCCGTTGTCTGTCGTTGTCGTCGTTGTCGTCGTAGTCGTTGTCGTTGTTGTTGTTGTAAACTTTCACATTTTCGTCTTCTTCTCAAGAACAACTGGGCCAATTTCAACCAAACTTGCTACAAAGTATCCTTTGGTTAAGGGGATTCAGGTTTGTTCAAATGATAGTCTCGTTTACCCCAGACTCTCGCTCTCGAGACTTTGCCCGAGCTCGGGCAAAGTCTCGAGAGCGAGAGTCTGGGGTAAAGGAGACTATTCAAATGAAGGGCCACGCCCTTTTCCAAGGGGAGATAATTATGAATTAGAGAAAAATTAAAGGCATTTTAAAAAAAAAAATCTTCTTCTCAAGAACCACTGGGCCAGGAAAGATGAAACTCATGTGGAATCATCCTCAGTAAGTGTAGATTCAAGTTTGTTCAAATCATGACCCCTGGGGGTAGGGTGGGGCCAAAATGACCGATCAAGGTTTTACATAGGAATATATAGGAAAAATCTTTAAAAATTTTCTCCTCAAGAACCACTGGGCTAGGAAAGATGAAACTCATGTGGAATCATCTTCAGGTAGTGTAGATTCAAGTTTGTTCTAATCATGACCCCTGGGGTAGGGTGGGGCCAAAATGGCCGATCAAAGTTTTACATAGGAATATATAGGGAAAATCTTTAAAAATCTTCTTCTCAAGAACCACTGGGCCAGGAAAGATGAAACTCATGTGGAATCATCTTCCGGTAGTGTAGATTCAAGTTTGTTCAAATCATGACCCCCGGGGGTAGGGTGGGGCCAAAATGGCCAATCAAAGTTTTACATAGGAATATATAGGAAAAATCTTCTTCTCAAGAACCATTGAGACAGGAAAGATAAAACTCATGTGGAATCATCTTCAGGTAGTGTAGATTCAAGTTTCTTCAAATCATGACCCCCGGGGGTAGGGTGGGGCCAAATGGCCGATAAAAGTTTTAAATAGGAATATATAGGGAAACCTTTTAAAATCTTCTTTTCAAGTACTTCAAAGCCATGCTTAGTGATATTTATAGGGAATCATCCTCAGGTATTGTAGATTCTAGTTTGTTCAAATCATGACCCCCTAGAGGGTTAAAATTTAAGCCCCCCCCCTTCCCGCCCTCACTTAACTTTCAGTTCTGATCTGATATGTGCTTTTTTCTAGCCAATTGCTCAGGTGAGCGATGTGGCCCCTGGGCCTCCTGTCATGTATTTTTCTTCCTTGGGGACCAGGCAATATAAATCGTCGTGGAGGGAACGAAACAAAGTAATCTCGGACATTTGCTTTCAAAATATAACGTAGAGTTAACGTTTCATTTTCTTAAAAAAAAAAAATACCCGCGGTATTATGAAAAAAATTGACCCGGGGGTGTATATTGGGAAGGGGGGGGGGGGGGT
>PRKT01000100.1:648202-661394 GCA_003671525.1 Saccostrea glomerata | reverse complement strand
GGGGGGGGGGGGGGGGGGGGTTCCTGCATGTTCACAAGTACCTGTGACCAAACATGATATCAAGACACATTTATGAGACATACAGTAGGTATATATATATGTATATGATAGTGAGGCCCGATTTCCGAGATAGGTCCAGTGTTATCAAATGGAAGTGACTTACCTTCTCTATTTATGATATCGCAGGTATGATTTTTTTTAAATAAAACGTTTATTCTTTGTTATTTTTTGGATTTTTCAAAAAAGATTTTGACCCGAGGTGTATATTTGGGGAGAGGAGGGGGGGGGGGGGGGGGGGGTCCTGTAAACAAGTACCTGTGAGTGTAGATGTGACATTCATGCTTTTTCTCTACAAAACATGCATGGAATAGAACAAAACATGTAGGAGAATTTATAACAGGTTTAGGAACCCGCAACCACAGGAGTGGGCAGTTTGATCAATAAAGCAATGTAAACAATTACATGCAAGCTTCTCTGCCTGCTACATGTACCGTATGAATAAAAATATTATCTCTAAAATTGTCGTTTTAATTTTTCATTAAACTAAACAAAGATCTGTCTTACAGGAGGGAAAGACTTTGAATTAGATTTGTTACGGTGCTAAAAACACGTGTCTTTTGTTTTGACAGATTTCGTATTTCGCGGAATTTTTCTCGGGCTTTTTCAATGGAAACAGTGTTCCGAAAAAAACATCCGCCATCTTGTTTGTTTATATTCTATCTCAGGGAATTTTGCCGAAATTTGTTTTATTTTACTGGTTTTTGGAGAGGATATCTCTGTTGCAGAAGGTAAGACATTTAGTAGACTTAATCATACTCGGCATGCTATGTTTTTCATGAGATCTTTGCAAGATAAATAAGCGAAATTTTTATTTTATTTTAAGTTACGGGTACCCTTCTTTTGGTACCCTAATGCTTTTTTCTATTAAGTTTCTGAGGAGTTGGATATTGTGTATTGCATGAAATTTCCAATACAATGTTTCTTTTCAAACGAAATGAACATATTAGATATTAAACTGGTTTCTAATAAGGTATACAGATGCATATCACTGAAGGAAATTCGGATGCATTGAAGCTGCTACTGGATAAATGGATTCTACCTCTCTTTCACCAAAACAGATCACATTTAATCTTTCCTCTGTTAGTTATCAGAAACCTAAAATTCCTGAAAAATAAATGAGATAGCAATTAAATCTAAAAAAACACAGGTATATTTATTTTAATGATGCATTGACTTAATTGCTACCTTCAAAACTTGCACATAGATACCAAATGAATACTAGACAAGTATACAAATGTTTAAAGCATTGTTATGAATTTTAAGAGACACTCTTTTGAGATTCTTTTTATTTGTAGTTTACTAAAAAATTGATGAAGGAAAGTGTATCATTTTATTTATAGTTATATAAATAATGAAGTAAACACCTATAATAATGAAATAGTTACAATTCAAGATTTTAGTATAATTAGTTTGTAGACTACTTTCAGACAATGAAATGTTACTGTAATCTTATTGAAAAAAAAGATTCTCACATAGTTATGGTTTAACTTTTATTTCAGAATTTTATATTTATATTAGCATGTCAAAAAGTTCTAAAGTTAAAAAAATAATTAGCTTGAGATTAACCTTTGAATAAGAATCTTGATCCCTTTCATGTTATCAATAATCCTTGATCAGTCTTATATCCTGTACTCCCCAGATAAAGTAGGATATGTAGAAGTAACACACCCAATAATACTTACATTTGAAGATGTCGCTAAGGTACCATATGGGTTTTGTTTATTTCTTTTACACAGTAAATACCTTTAACATATAGACATACACATGTATATGAAAAAAGGGGGAAACAGGTGCCAGAGATTTTTGTAACATTAAAAAAACTGCCTGAATTTATGTAAAATGTACCAGTATCATAATGCATTTATTGAAAATAAATCTTGATATTTATGAGAACATTCAAAGACATTTTCTTGCATATTTCAACCTCTACATTTCAAAATCCTAGCTTATTGCTTGAATATCACAATTTTGTTTGGTTCCATGTAGTTCGGGATAACATTTTTTGACCATGCATAAATATATTTCACATCAGTATTATGTCAGTATTTTCAATATCAAATGTAACTGGAGTCTTTTCTATTTCAGAATTTTTCTGGAGATTTAATCAATCTCATTCGAGTTTTGCTGAAGAGAAATAACAGACCCACTGCAAAGTAAGCTTATTTTACAAAATAATGTTCATGTACTAAAATAACTCCATATTGAAAAATTAGATTATACCTTTTCAAATGTTATTTACATTTAAGACACTCACAGTGCTTCACTCTTACATTATTTGATGAACTGAACTTTGTACATGTCAATAACTAATCTTTGTAATACACAGATTAAGTAACTTACAGAATAAATTCTCCTACACATGACTGTACATTGTAATACATTTATAATGAATCCTGTTCATCTGTTGTTAAATTGGAATGATTTTCATATTTAGAGATCTTGTGGAGAAAAATGTATATGTCAAGAGTTGTATCGAGAAAAGTGATGCTTCACAGTTAGAGAAGAGGAAAAGACAAAAATCTGGGAAAAGAGTTAAAGGTAAACTTCGCTAAGTTATTACTGAATGCAATCCTTCTGAGTCACAAATCGTTCTCTTTTATTGTCAAGATGAATATATACAGAGTTTCTTTGATTTATATAGTTGTGTTTTAAATTATTTTTTTGATGAATATTGAAGGACCTGTACCAAAAGAAGGAAATATACTAAAAGTCCTGGAATACATTGCTACAATGGTGGATTTTGAGGACTGTGTTGCGGAAGCTTTAGAATACATAGTGGAACTTTCTAAACAAGATGAAAACTTCCAGATGGATGTCAATGGAAAGAGGATGATTAAAGCAGCCATGAGGAACAATCTACCAGTCAAAGAAATCCAGATAGCGGGATGTAATTTGTTCAACACTCTTGTTATATCAGGTAAATACAAATACAGTCCAACCTGGTTATCTTGAACTCGATGAGACCAAAGAAAAAAGCTTCCACTTCTTCTGAGGATTTCAGATATCAAGACTAAAGAATAAAGGATTTTTACTTCCAAACAAGCTTTCAACATATCCATGGTATTAAAGATAACAGTGATTGCAGTACTGAAGCTCAACTGTATAAGAATTGACCTTGAAATAATACAATATGCAGCTAAAACTTGTATGTTATTTTCAGTCTCTGTAGAAGTCATTAAAAACCACTCATTTCTTTCTATTCATTTTTCAGCTGACAAAGATGATGTGTTATTTACATCAGAAATAATATCTGTCATTCCCCTGGCCATGGAGGTTGGTGTCTTGTTAATTTTAAATCAGAACTACCGGCTACTCTCATGTAGAATTCACTTACACATTATTTTAATCTGCCTCTCTTTTGTATAAAATACAAATATTTAATGTTAATATTAACTCACATATCTATAAAAGTCGAAGTAAGTTATAAAGATATTTAAAAAAATTTCTAAGTACATGAAACCCCACAATGTTTTATTCTTTTTTTTTAATAGGAACATGAAGATTGTGTTGAATTACAGCAGGTGGCTTGTACTTTACTGATGGCCATTGCTGCCCAAGGTAGATAACTCTAACTCTAAATGGTAAATTCAAACCATTGCTATTAGATAAATCAGTGTCATTAGAAAATTCTTTAGCTTCATAAAACAGTAAAATCTGACCTTGTATCTTTATTTCATTTGTATTATTTTAGATAGTGCTGCCAGTATAGCTGGTTTGTATGGTGCTATAGAAAGAGTGCTGTCGGCTCTGGACAAACACATTGCTAACCCAGAACTCTGTTCCACTGCGTGTCACGCCCTCTGGAGCCTTGCTGTCAATGGTAATACTCTACACATCTCACATTTCGCATAGATTTTATTTTATTATATTTTTTGAATGACTTTTTATAGAAACATATACATTGTATGTACGAATAATTTGGCATTTACTCGTACATTAAAGAACTTTATTCGGTAATAACCAATATTTGCCCCCCAAATCAAACTTTGATGGAGATATATTTAATTAAGTTCTTAAACAGGGGAGTATATACTGACTTCAAAGCACTGAATATTTTCATAAGTAATGACGCCATATATACGTAATGACGTCACAAACATGTCCTCTTTCTGAAAAAGGATATAAAATTGGACTAGTTTGTGACGTCATAAAAACAAAAATTGTGAATACACTGCTTTGACACTATGATATTTTCTGTCAATTTATATATTCTCATACAATTTATTGAATTCAGCATATTTCAGGAAGTTTTCAAAATTTGACTTTTGTGGGGGCAAATATATGCAATATACCGCATATAGTTCTTTTATAAATATCCTTAATCATGCTAGTGGTAAGGTGTTGTTTTTTTCAAAAATATACTCTTGGAAATATTGTTATGGTTTGTAAAGTAGTTTTGTAGCTATAAATATGTTTAGAGTTATAAATTGTAAGTTGTTTTTCATGACAGAAAACAATGTAAAGATAGCCTCAGATGATGATGCTATGACCAAAGTGTGTAAGGCCCTCAGACTTCACATGAACTCAGCAGAAGTAGCAGAGGCCGCCTCAGCAGCTCTCCTGTCTCTCACACTCAATGGTGGGTTACATTGACTTTATCAATGTAAATCTTAATTTCAATTTCTCTTGAATCTTTTACCATAATATTGAATTTTTAAATCTATGCATAAATGATCTTAAAAAGAGTCTGAAAAATCATCTTATTTTGACAGACAAGAATTTTGATTTTATTGGAGACCTGGAATGTGTAGCTCTCCTTATCAATGCCATAGATACACACTGTAAGAATGCCAAGGTGGTCAAAAACGCCTGTCTGGCACTGGCTAGTCTTGTAGAACCTGATGGTTAGTACATAGTCTGTTAAAATCTAGCTGTACTGCTGTCATCAATATATTTTAATGTGTTTTTAAAATTATCATTATATAAAAATAAGGAGAATGAGGTGCTACATATTTGTAATGTAAAGCCAAATGAATATTAAATTTAATTTATACATGATATATTTGAACAAAGGTAAAGTTGCAACTTAATCATACATTTTTATCTCCCTACAGAGGAGAGTGCTTATAGAGTTCTGACAGATGAGGCACCAGATGGGGGTCATATTGCAGGGATTCCAAAGATAATGAAAGCTTACGAACTTCATAAGGACAATGCTGAAGTTGTAGCAAGCATTGTTACTTTGGTCATGGAACTTGCAGAGTATGGTAAGTAAATTGCAAATAGTATAAAAAGTTAAAAGCTTTTTGAATGATCCGTTAAAAAATTATACTGTAAACCAAAAGACCACTACACTGTACTTGAGATAGGTCAAAATATTGAAGAATGAATAAAATTGTTTGATGTTATTCTTATAGATGAAATATGTATTGACTTACAAAGTTACCAAATTAAAAGTATAATGAGGGAGGTCCAACAAAAATTTGTTAAGAATGAGGTGAGATGTTGGTCATTGCTGTGTACCAGGTGCTTGTGAGCATAATGGTGGTGTTGGGGGTGTAATGGCAATGCTTAATAGAAAATCAAAAGTTCAGTGATTTTTACAAATTTACAGCTTCTAGAATACAGTAAAACTCCATTATCACAAACTCTGTAATGGGGAATTAAAGGATATTTAATACAGATTTTTTAGGGAGTCCTGGGTGGGATTCTTAACACTTTTGTAAAATTTTATGGTTATACCAAAGTCTGGTACAGTGGATAATGAATTTATTTAGCGATTATGTAAAAATTAGTATTTACAATTGAAATTTAATTTTACAAAATTTGCAGAGCTAGATAATTTTTGTATTTTCTACTTCTCCAAACATATTTGGCAGTGGCATCAAGAGGAAATCAATAAAGGATAAAGCAAAGTAAATTCACAGGTCCCCTGGACTTTGCTACAATGGAGTTTTACTGTATAGTATTGTTTAAAAACACCCATGAAATTACATATGTCTTAATCATAAATTTTTGTCAAAATACTTTTTATATGTTCAATTGATAAAAACGTTTGTGCATGAAGGTGAAAGAATTTAAATCTGTGTTGTCTTTGATAGGAAGAAAACTTGATTAGTGAATTAATTTTTTGTATCTGACAGATTCTAACAGCCATTTTTAGCTCTACTGGTCAGAGACCAGTAGAGCTTATGTGATAGTAATGTGTCCGGCGTCCGTCCGTCTGTCTGTAAACAATTTTTCAAAATGCTACTCCTCCTACAGTTTTAGTCTAATTTCAATATAACTTGGCACACAAGTAGACTACACTAAGATACATAATTCTGTATATCAGTTTTTGATTTCGATAAACGGTGTTGCCGTGGTTACTAAAAATAGAAATTTCTGTGAAATTTCTTTCAAAATTCTACTCCTCCAACAGTTTTGGTCTGATTTCAATATAACTTGACACACAAATAGACAACACTAAGATACATAATTCTATGAATCGGTTTTTGATTTTGATGAACGGTGTTGCCGTGTTTATTAAAATAGGAATTTCTGTGAAATTCTATCAAAATGCTTCTCCTCCTACAGTTTTGGTCTGATTTCAAAATAACTTGGCACACAAGTAGACTCCACTAAGATACATAATTCTGTGTATCGGATTTTGATTTCGATGAACGGTGTTGCCGTGTTTATTAAAATAGGAATTTCTGTGAAATTCTTTCAAAATGCTACTCCTCTACAGTTTTTGTTTGATTTCAATATAACTTGGCACACAAGTAGACTACACTAAGATACATAATTCTGTATATGGGATTTTGATTCCAATGAATGGTGTTGCTGTGGTAACGAAAAATAGAAATTTCAGTACAATTGTTTCAAAATGCTACTCTTCCTACAGTTTTTGTTTGATTTCAATATAACTTGGCACACAAGTAGACTACATTTAGAAACATAATTCTGTGTATCGGTTTTTGATTTCGATGAACGATGTTGCCGTGGTTACTTAAAAATTGAAATTTCTGTGAAATTTCTTGCAAAATGCTACTCCTCCTACAGTTTTGGTCTGATTTCAATATAACTTGGCACACAAGTAGACTACACTAAAAACATAAAGAGACTTTATCAAGGATCATTATGCTATTCATTGCTGTTGTAAAGTTTCAATTCCCAACTGCATAAGTACTTTTCTCTTCCTTTGCTATAAGTACAAACCAGTAGAGCTTCATTCTCAACAGAGACTTCTGGTTTTGTCCACTCTCAGCAACAGATTTTTATACGCCCGTCTTAAGACGGGACGTATTATGTTATAGGCTTCGTGTCCGTCCGTCTGTCTAGCTGTCTGTCTGTCCGTCTGTTAGCTTTTCTCGTGTCCGGCTCATAACTTTAATACTATAAGGCCTAGAGTTACCAAACTTTGTCAGCTGATACATCTTGGGTAGAAGGTGTGTCTCGCTAAAAAAGTAGGTCACTCTGACCTTTAATAAAGATGCTATAGCCAAATATGGAAAAATCCTGTCCAGCTCATAACTAGAAAACTATGAGACCTAGAGCTTTCAAACTTGGCAAAAGTATACAGCTATTGTAGAAGGTGTGTCGCGGCCTATTTCAAGGTCACTGTGACCTTTAATTTAAGTGATTTTTTTTAAAAAACTAAGTCTTTTAAATTTTAAACTTCATAATCCTTAAAAATGTAAAAATATAGTTGTATCCTTATTAAAAAATGTTAAATTAAGTAAAAACTTATTTTTTCATTATATACTTTACAGCAATCTGTCAAAAACTAAGTCTTTTAAATTTTAAACTTCATAATCCTAAAAAATGTAAAAATATAGTTGTATCCTTATTAAAAAATGTTAAATTAAGTAAAAACTTATTTTTTCATTATATACTTTACAGCAATCTGTAACAAATGTTTATGCTTTGAGAGGAATTCAGTTTGTCCCATGGGCATAATTATCAAGCACTGGTCAAGAAGAATTTTGATAGCAGAAACTTGCATGTCAAATTAGAGAGAAATTAATGAGTTTATTGTCAGGAGCTAAGAGCATCTCTAGCAATGATGCAGCTGTTCTCTTGGGAGTTGGGCAAAAAGAAATGGCCTCATAGTTGCTTGTGTTAATTAAGAGTTCTTGATGGCTAGTCCAGATAAAGATCTTCCAATTGGTGTAATGTAATTAAAACAAATTTATGTTTTAGTGTATGATTAAAACTAAATTAGTATTGTATAATATAATTAAAACTAATTATACATGTGTTCACTGAAAAAAATATATATATTTCAATTTTTATATATTTGCAACAAATTGCAGTCATGTCTCACTTAGAATTTTATAGTCTGAAGAAATTATAATTTATGTTTGATTTTTTTTTATTAAACTGTAGCATTTCTGTTATTTCATAAAATATGCAATAAACAATTTAAGTTTAAGTAAGCTGCAGATGGATATTTGTTATGCTCTAACACAACCAGTTTAGAGTTATATGATGTATTTGTTATAATCAATCCCTACACTGCAAGTGTCTTAGAGATGTATGATAAGAAATGGAAATTAAATCATTGAAATCTGTGTCAATCTGCTACTTGATTTTCTTGCATCCTAACCAATTTATTATTATTAAACAATATTTGACGGGCGTATCATGCTGTGGCGGGGCACTTTATTTAAATAAAAGAAACAGAAATGCCATACTTTTGAAAATATACAATGTACACATTAATTCCTATTTTAGAAAACTGTTTTTGGGGCTAAAATGCATAGTATTATAAAACTTATCATTGCTGTCTAAAATGGGAGTAACATACTGTATCACAACAATAATTTATTAGAAGAAACATTTATAAGGACAACATTGCAGATTTGTGGACTGAGTACTATAAACTAGAGGACTGTGCTAAAAAGGACTTGGCAATGTACTGTGGATTCTAGCTTTGCTTAATTACACACACTAATTAACAGAGCTTTGCATGTTGTACTTCAGTTTTTGCTGTCTTTGTCAAGGGCTTTCATGTTTTATGTTGCTTAGATGATGTAAGGGCAGAAATGAGGCATTTGAACGTGGGACCAGATTTGCTTTCTGAAATTTTTAAACGTTTCAGAGATAATAGGGTAATGTATTTTTTCTTTTTTATTAATATGATCACTAATTAATAAATTCATGAAGTTTAGTTTAAATCTTTAGGAGATTGTTTTATATTATATTATACATTAATCTAATGCACATGATGTATTACATGAGTTTAAGAATATTTTATTAATCTGGACTATTAAAGTGTAATTGTAGATTAACTTGCAATACTTCATTTCAGCGGTCATATAGTTAGATGTTAAAAAAGTTCTATTAAATTGTAAAACTTAATTTTTATGATTGATAAAACAATATCATATTAATGACTTTTTGGGTTAAATGTGCAAGGTATTGTAAGTATTCAGTCATATTTTACAATACAAATCAAAGTTAAATGTGTTTTAAAAAGTTATAAAATATAGAGCAAAAAGTTTTTAAGGATACAACTCTTTTATTATCAATTATTATCTTGTCTTATTGTTTCCAAGCAACAAGATATATATTAGCCATTACATATAAATATCAAGTTTCTGGTTATTTTTAGGACATCATGGGTCCCTGTGAGAAGGCCCTGTCAAAGCTTCAGCAGTCGTCTTCATCACTGAAAATTTCAGCATAATACCACAGTATGTCATATTAGTCATAGTGGGACTGTTAATCATGAGCAGAGAGCTTCACAATAATTCACAACCACAAGAAGGAAATGCCAGTATTACCAATGGGACAAGATTGCTTCATTTCAAGATTTTTATACATGCATAAAAAAGTTTGAGACAATTTTAGATATTGTTACTTAGTTATGATGATTGTTTTGTCTCATTTGTTATGTTTTAATTATTGTGATGCATGCTATACTGTGATACGTTTTATTGACTCTACATTATTTTACACAAAGAAAAATTGTATTTAATACAGATTGACTAAAAATAAAATCTATTGTACAGTTTTATGTCTTTTTATCCTTCTTAGTTTTATGCGTAATGCTAAACCATTTTTTTGTTGTCACAAAATGCAGTTGAACTATTCATATAGTATTATGTACAATTATCTGAAGCACAAATTTAGATAGACTTGATTTGATTAAGTAATTTTTTTAGTTGCAAATATATTTTCTTCTGAGTGTCTTACTAAGTAGCTAATGTATTAGAAAGCTGGATTTGTCATTTTCAGTCTATTAATATGTCTTGGAAAGAAGATTTTTAAACCAAATATGTTTGTGAAACAATGATGCCCCTGTATGGCAGTTTACAATGAGATTGAGTTTTAATTCTCAAATGCATGTCAAACTTCAAAGGTCGGTCAGGTCAAAAGGTCAAAATTGTTTGTAACTTTGTACCCTAAGAAAGGTCTTGTCACAAGGAATTCACCTGTGAAATATAAAAGCTCTAGTTCTAACTGTTCAAAAGTTAAAAGTTTTAAAAAGTGGGTCAAACTCTAGTGTCAAGGTCAAAAATATTTATACCCCCTGAAAGGTCTTGTCACAATGAATACACTGAAGTGAAGTCGGAGAGCCATAGCACCAACTGTTCACCAGTTTTGTCCAAGATTAAAGTGAAACACGTAACTATTTGCAAAAGTGGTTCAAACTCCAAGGTCAAATTTGGTGGTACTCAAAGTAAGGACTTGTCACAAGGAATACACCTGTGAAATACGGAAGTCATAGCCCCACCCACTCAAAAGTTATGAGGAAGGTTAAAGTTTTTGCTAAAAACAGACAGAGTACAGGACAAAAACTATATACCCCCTCCCGAATCTTTGATTAGGGGGGCATTAAAAATGAAAATAAAATTAAAAAAGGTAGTTTATTGGTAGAAAAATAATTTATCATATTTAGGAGGATTTGTTGGATAATTGTAGCCCATCCAATGCAGTCTCTTAATTTTTAGCTCACCTAAGGCCCATATTGAAACTTTTCTAATTGAAGAGTAAGATCCATCAGTGTTGAAATTCTAATGAGCATTAATCATGCTCCTTTATCAGCGACACTCAGCTGGTACTTCTGAATTCTGAAAAATTATGGGAGTTCCTCATTGACAACATTTATGTACGGTAGTCTCCAGAGACTAGATTTCAAACAAACTGTTGGAATTCTAATGACCATTAATTGTGCTCCTTTATCAGCCGATTTTTTTTTAGATATTCCTTTATTCAAAAACTTCCATATGGGAATGAAACCCCCCCCCCCCCAACTATGGCCAACTTGTTGTGGACTTATCTTGATATTTAGATTTATTGATGATGTGTTATCAATTAACAGTATGTAGTTCCTTCCAATCATATGTCAATCCAATGTATCCTAGTGAACTTGAAATAAAAGATACCACAGAATGTTTCATATCTGTTACATACCATTATTTGAATGTTTTATACGATAAGGGCAAAGACAACAAATTTTATATGTCAGACGAGAGGACTTCGGCTTTTACATCATCAATTTTCCTTATTAATGTAATATAATCCTATTATCACCTGCGCATTGTGAAATTATTTGATGTATACTCAAGAGCATGCTCTGAGTACGAAAAAATTTTAATCCAAGGAAGGTTACTTACAAATAAGTTGATGTAAACGGGATATAAACATTCTCCGTAGCCTGGTTCCCGAGTCCTTCCGATTGTGCAAACACAAAAGTCAGCATTGCTAGTTATATTGATCTGTTTCAATACCCAATTCCCCAGTCGCGAGGTTGATGTACTATTTTGAGTGTGTGTGTGTGTGTGTACGCTACTAGAAATGGACACGTCGGACATGCATAACTTACACAGACTGAAGCAGTACAACTTGTACTGGGCTCTGTCCTCGGCTCAGAAACAAGAACTTGTGATCCTGTGTCTTGTTCTTTCTCCGGATAATTTGTTGAACAAGTGCTTATTCTTGGATGATGATCTTCAGGGTAATCTTAGTAATCAATTTTTTGAAATTTCTGCCGTTCAGAATCAGCAAGTGGTGTCAGGGAGTATTATAGTTAACGGTCAGAGAAAAAGGGTGAATAAGACACAGGCGCTTGACGTTTTTAACCTTTCTCTTTATAAATAAAAAAATTCCCTACTATAATAATAAACAAGGTTTATTATTATAGTAGGGAAATTTTTTATTTATAAAGAGAAAGGTTAAAAACGTCAAGCGCCTGTGGAATAAGATTATGATCTGCAGGCGCGCTTGGCTTCAAACAAACTTCTTTCAGCCCATGCAAACCATGTCATTTCTGATGAGACTTGGGGCTCTCTAAGAATAAGAAATGAATTCGTGAATTTAAAGTTTAATAGAACTTTTTAAAAATGAATAGTTTCTATTATTTGTTTTACATGTATTTATTAAAGAGTCTTTCAAACTTTCTCTATGTATATAAAATATATAATTACATGTATATGGAATCACTGTGATAATTGAAAATGATATCATTAGATTAAGTGTATTTTTTTTGCTAGTTGCCTATTTTTGGTTCAATAAATCTTCGAACGTAATGGCTTAAATTTTGTAATTGGCTCTTATAAAATGAATAGTAAATATCATGAAAAATCTATTTCAGATTAAATATCATCTTTGAATTCTTAATTATTTAACGAAAGCTTCATTGCAAATAAACTTTCGGACTCAAAAACTTTTTATATCACGAATTGCAGCACTTTGAAGCAGTAATATATAAAAAGTATTAAACTGATGCTACACTAGAAAAAGCTAGGTTAAATTTTTATGACATCCTTTCTTGGAGTTATTTAAATGATGTCTATTTGCCAAACGCGGTTTGATGAACTTATTTTAAACTTTATAACTTCATAATTATCTCAAAAACTACAAGCAATTGTAACACCTCGGTAAAGAACTTTAAAAATGTTGCCCTTCTGTTATTGATTTATGTTTCATATATATACAATTAAAATCACAGGCTTTTGGTGGGGGAATCCCCTATTTCATCACATGCCATTCTCAGCATGAATGAATCGAACTGTGTTCTCATAACTGACAAAACAGAGAAGAGGATGTGTACAATATAAAATAAAAAGAAAATATTACCTGTCTGAAAAAGGGATAACGGAGTGTGCAGTTACGTACGTAGGATGGTTTTTGAATTTTTTTTTAAGAAGACTTTATTACCCTTTAGCTTATTTTACTGCAACGAAGGGGGGGGGGGGGGGGG